>RJWM01001143.1:125702-168387 GCA_004363535.1 Dasyprocta punctata
AAAAAAAAAAAAAAAAAAAAAAAAAAAAAAAAAAAAAAAAAAAAAAAAAAAAAAAAAAAAAAAAAAAAAAAAAAAAAAAAAAAAAAAAAAAAAAAAAAAAAAAAAAAAAAAAAAAAAAAAAAAAAAAAAAAAAAAAAAAAAAAAAAAAAAAAAAAAAAAAAAGAAGCAAGATCCAACAATATACTGCATTCAAGAAACATATTTTACTCAAAAAGATATTCACAGACTGAAGGTCAAATATGACAGGATCCCAGAAAAAAGCAGGGGTAGCTATTTGATTCATAGACAATTTGAACTTCAAACCAAGAGTGATCAAAATAGACAAAGAGGGTCACTACATACTTAAGGGAAGACTCCAAGACAAAGAGATAACAATCATAAATATATACGCACCAAACACTAGTATACCCAACTACATAAAACAAATATTACTGGACATGAAAAATCAAGTAAGCGCTAGCACAACTGTAATGGGGGACCTTAATACCCCACTCTCACAATTAGGTAAATCAACCAGAAAAAAAAATTTGACAGAGATATCAGAATTAAAACAAACCTGTGAACAAATGGACTTAGTAGATGTCTACAGGATATTCCACCCAAAAACATTAGAATACACATTCTTCTCAGCTGCACATGGGACGTTTTTCAAAATACACCAGGTTTAGCCCATAGTTCATGCTTAAGTAAATGCAAAGGAACTGAAATTAATACATGCATGTTATTTGCCATAGTGCAATGAAACTGGAAATCAAAGACAAAAGAAACCACAAAAACTATGTAAATACATGGAAATTAATACCATCCTGAACAACCAGTGAGTCACAGAGGAAATTAAAGAAGAAATTAAAGAGTATCTATAATTAAATGAAAATGTTGATGCAACATACTAGAACTTATGAGACACAATGAAAGCAGTCCTATGAGGGAAATTTATAGCAGTACACTCACATCAGGAAAACAGAATCAGCTCAAATAACTTAACGTTGAACCTCAAACTCCTAGAAAAGGCAGAAGAAATCAAACCCAAGGCATGTGTGAGAGAGAAAATTATAAAGGTCAGAGCAGAAATTAATGCAACTAAGACTAAGAAGACATTATAAAGAATCAATGAATCAAAGAGTTGGTTCTTTGAAAGAGTAAATAAAATTGATACCTCTAGCTAACCTTATCAAAAAGAGGAAAGAAAAGACTCAAATTAATTCAAGTAGGAATGAAAAGGGCAAAATCAAAACAGATTCCAAGGAAATTCAGAAGATTATCAATGCCTATGTCTAGAAACAGTACACTGTACTCTAATAAAATGGAATACACAGAAGAAATGGACAGATTTTTGGAAATACATGAATTACCAAATCTGAATCAAGATGATATAAATATTTTAATAACCTGATTATCAGTCAATGAAATTGAAAATGTAATTAAAAACCTACCAACAAAGAAAATCTCAGGCACTGAAGGATTCATTGCTGAATTTAGAGAAGAACTAATTCCATGAATGCTGAAACTCTTTAATGAAACTGAAAGAGAAGCAATACTTAAAAACTCATTCCTGGAAGCAAGCATTACTCTGATACCTAAACCAGACAAGGAACCACCCAGAAAAGAAAACTACAGACAAATCTCCCTAATGAACATACATGCAAAAATCCTCAAGAAGATACTGGCAAACAGCATGCAGCAAATCATCAAGAAGATTATACACCATGACCAAGTAAGAATCCCAGGGATGCAGGGATGTTTCAACATGTGAAAATCAACAAATATAATACGCCATATTAACAGAGCCAAAGGCAAAAATCACATGATCATTTCAATAGACACAGAAAAAGCATTTAACAAAATTCAACACCAACTTATGACAAAAGCTCTACAGATAATTGGAATAGATGGTCTTTATCTCAATCTGACAACCATCTATGACAAAGCAAAAAAAAAAAAAAAGAAATACTTAGGAATGAATTTAACAAAGCAAGTAGAAGATCTAAACATTCAAAATTACAGTACTTTGAAAAAGGAGATTGAAAAGGATATCACAAAATGGAAAGATATCCCATGCTCATGGATAGGAAGAACCAACATAGTGAAAATGGCCATACTCCCAAAATTGGTATATAGATTTAATCCAATCCTGATCAAAATACCATTAACATACCTCACAGAATTAGAGAATATATTTCTAAAATTAATTTGGAACTAGAAAAGACATAGAATAGAAAAAGCATCTCTGGGCAACAAAGGCAAGTCAGAGGGCATTTACAATCTCTGACTTGAAAAGTGCACTGTAACGCTACTGTGAAATCAACATGGCACTGACAAAAAAAACAGACCCTGAGGATCAGTGGTACAGAATAGAAGATGCAGACGCAACTCCAAACACACTCAGCCACGTTATCTTTGACAAAGAGGTCAAACATGTTCACTGGAAGAAATATAGCCTCTTTAATAAATGGTGGTAGAACAACTGGCTTTCTACATGTCAAAATTAAGACTAGACACATCTATCATCATGCACTAAAGTCAAAATGGATCAAACATCTAACTATTAAAACAAAAACTCTACTGAAAGAGAAATCAGGACAAAATATTTAAGACATAGGTGTAGGCAGAGACTTTATGAATAAAGTCCAGACTGCATGGGAAATACTACAAAGAATCAACATGAGATCCTATTTTAGTAAAAAGTTTTTGCACAAAAAGAGAAATCATCAACAGAGTGAACCGACAACACATAGAGTGGAAAAAAATTGTAGCTAGCTGTCACTCAATGGACTTACATCCAAAAATACACAGAATTGAAAAAAATGAGATCCCTGCAAATTCAAAAACCCAATTCAAAAATGGACATCTGAGATGAAAACACACTTCTCAGATAAAGAAATACAAATGACAAGTAGACATGCGAAAAAATGTTCAACATTTTCAATTTGAGAGATGCAAATTAAAACAATACTGAGACTCCATCTCTCCCCAGAAAAAATGGCTATCATCAAGAAATCAATCAATAACAAATGTTGGCAGGGCTGTGGGGAAAAAGGAACCATTCTCCACTGTTGCTGGGAGTGTAGACTGGTGCAACCATTGTGGAAATCAGTGTGGAGATTCTTCAAAAAACTAGGATTAGAGATCCCATTTGACCCAACAGTTCGCCTCCTGAGTGTCTTCCTGGAAGAACTGAGATCATATTGCGTATGTGCACTCATGTTTACAGCAACACAATTTGTGATAGCCAAAATCTTGGAAGCAACTCAAATGCCCATCAACTGCAGAATGGATATAAAAGATGTGGTTGTTTTACACAATGGAGTACAACTCAGCCATAAAAAGGATAAACTTGAGGGTTTTACAGGTAAATGGATGCAACTTGAGACCATATTCATAAATGAAATAAATCAGACTTGTGTAAACATTGTATTGTCTCCCTAGTGTGAGAAGCTGAAAGAGTAAATAAGATCCAAAATGTACAACAGATATTGTGAAATGGGAAGAAACTGTTCAAAAGGAAAGAAACTGGGATGGCGGAAAGCAGAAAAGGAAGGGAAAAGGAAAAATAACAACAACAACAACAAAAATATATGCACAAAATAGTTAAGATAGTTTTAACACTAATTTCTCTTAGTTCATTGAAAAGAAAGGTTTATGCTAATACTGTTTGGACAATCTTCCATACTTATATCTTGTAGTCTAAGTATCTACTTTTAAGATAATAATAAGCAATGTATTAGCCATTGTTACTCTCCTATTAATTTGTTTTGAATTTTGTTTTATTTTTTATTTAAAATAAAATTTTTAAAAATGACAATGTAATATATAAATATGGTTTATTTATATTTCATGTAAATGTTTCTCAGAAATGTATATACTTCTCGGAAAACAGCTTTAGTTTCATTTCCATGGGCCTTGCTCTCACACCTGTGTCATTTACAGTTACTATCACTGTTACTACCATCAGCAAGGAAAAGGACAAAAGGTGATAAAATGTACTTATCTTTTTCCTAAAAAACATATGGGATGAATTTACTATGTCTATTTTAAATATGTATTTTTCAATAAACTATAAATAATTGAAAAAGCAAAGAAGAAAAAGAAAAAGACCAAAAGATAATTGAACCCAAACCTCAGTAAAAGAGAATAAAGGAAAGAGCAAAAGAAGAGAAATAAAATAACCCTGTAGAATAATTATAAATAGGCAGCAACACAATAATTGCTAATACACTAAACTTAACAAAGATAGAAATCTATTTATAGACTATTTGCAGAGATACACATAGAACCTACAGAGAAATACTGTAAGTAAAGTAACAATGCCATGTAAATACTGAATAAAATAGTCAGAACTTCATTAGGACTCTATCAGATAAAATATATGTTAAGGCAAAAATACTTATTAAAGATAAGAGGGTCCATTGCACAGCAATCAAAATCTTAACTTACCAAGAAAATATAGCTCAAAATAAAGCTGCAAAATATATAAAAATTGAAAGGAAGAGGACAAATGGAGAAATTTACAATTTCATTGGGAAATTTCAATTTACCTCAGTGATTCTTGAGTAAAGGGACAAAACTTTAAAAATAAATAAAAAATAAATAAAATGTAAATAACATATTAACAAGAAGAATTTAATGTATATGTTACAGTTGAGTGGGCCACAATAGTTCAGGTTCTTGTGTATGTCAAGGAAAGAATTATTAAGATACACCTCATAGTAAATACTAAGTACAGTAGTTACATTTATTAACGATCACAAGACAATAGCAAGAACAGGGAGAGGGAAGAGGAACTCGGGAAGAGGAACCCTTTAAGAGCTTCAACACAGTTCAGGCTTCCAGTATTCAAAAGATCAGGCACCTCTAACCTCAGGTGCCTCCTACTGTGGTCGCCAACTCTGACTCCAGGTGCCTCTCATTCTGTCTCTCACTAGTGTTGGGATCAATGATCTGCCACCTTGGGCATGACAACCCCTCAGGTTAAACAGGACAGTTACCAGAGTGGTGCCATGCCCACAGCTGAAAGAAAGGGAGTCGTTCAGTTTTCCCATTTCTGACTGTATCACATATACTAGAGTATATATGGAACCTTATACCCAAGAAGAAAGATATTCTTTATGAGCACACGATTGAAATGGAATTAAATCAGAAATTAACAACTAAATGAGAAATGTTTTAAAACTACACAACTGGATACTATAAAAGTGCAAGACTAAATAAGACTCAAAGAAGAAACATGATGAACATTTAAGAACAGACTTAGAACTGAATAACAATGAAAATACTGCGCATCAAAATTTATGGCATGCAGTTAAAGCAGTCCATGGGGGAAATATATAGCCTCAAATTTTATGTTAGAATGGAAGAAGGGCTAAACATTATATAGCCTCATAATAAAATTTTAAAAAGTAGGAAAAGAAGAGTAAAACTTAAAGAGATTACAAAGAAGTCAGAAGACTGATGTGATAAATACAATAATTCTTCAAAAGAGAATTTTAGAAAAGACTAGACAAATCCCCATCAAGACTGAGGAAAAAAAAAAAAAAGAAAGAAAACCAGGATATTTAACTTCCTGCATCTGACTTACTTTACTGAACATTATGGTCTGAATTACATCTATTTTCCTGCAGATGCATTATTTCATTCTTCTTTATGACTGAACAATATTGCATTGTGTATATACACCACACTGTCCTTATCTGTTTCTCTGTTGCTGAGTATCTAGGCCAGTGATGGCAAATCCTTTAGAACTTTCAGTGATAACAAAAGCCTGCTGGAGCACACATGCCATGGGTCCACCACCACTAACCTAGGCTATTTCCAGAGCTTAGCTATTGTGATTTGCACTGCTATAAACACTGACATGCACATAAACTACAGTATGATGTTTAACTCTTTAGAAAGTTGTATCACACAGTTCCTTTTTATATGAGTAACCTAAAATATAAATAGAGTAAAATACAGGAGAGGTGGTAGAAAACAAAGACTTTATAGAGATGAGGTAAGGGATCAACAATAGGAAGAAAGGGAAAGGGGAGGTAAAGGGATTGAAAATGATCAAGAAATGATATATATGTATATGATATATATAACATATAACATAGAGATACCAATTCTCTGAAACAAATGTAATTATTTTATGTAGTAAACATAAATGAATAAAAAACGTTAAATAAGGTTTTAAAATGTTTAAAATGAAAAAAGCAAACATACAGGTGAATAGTATTAAGGAGGAAAAAACTAACAAATTAGAGCAGAGACAGATAATTTTACATCTTTCTGATATATACTTAAAAACAGATCAAATGGTGGATTTCCTGGAAATACAGAAGGAAAAAAAGAAAAAGAAAAGGCATTTTTCTTGAGAAGTTTGTAATAATGGGCCTTGATAATCCAACATCAAACACATAATTTTGATCTTATATATCCTCTAATAAACATGTACAAGTTATTCCCAAAATTCATTCTTTCCAAGTATTTTGTTATACTTTTTAAATAATGCTGAAAAATTTATCAATAGAAAGGTATAGAAATACAACATTGGGATAACTGTTTCATAAATGAACATGAATACATTTTCCTTTTGAATATAAAGGAAATATCAAATTTAATTATTAATTTTTCAAAATACATGCAAACAACACCATTTCTCAATGAAAATGCAAGTTGCCCCATAATGCAGAACATGCTAAGAAAGCAACAGATGGCTTTACTGAAAACCAAGCAGGACTTGCATACCACAATACTCACTTTTATAACTATTCATCATATATTTTCTGTAGAATACTATCAGAGACCCTTTCCTTTAGGTATCAACTTCTGCCAAACTGCTTAAACATTTACAGTTAATGTTTACAGTTAAAATCAAAATAAAATCAAAAGAAGTTCCTGCCTGTGATAAAAGACACAAGAATGTCAACAGGTCAGCTACCGAAGTTGTCTCCACAGAGCAGTCAGAAATAATCTCAATACAGAAATCAGTTCATTTTATTTTTGTACTAAAACCCACATTCTTACTGTATCTCCCAAACCCCGAGTGAACTGGCCATTTCTAACCTCGTAACTCATCCTGTGTTCTTCATCGCTCAGCCATTTCAGCCTCAAATACTTCTGATTGGTCTTTGGGACTCTCACTTTAAATCCTCTTCTGCCTCAGGACCTGCCGTTGCCTTTGCCTAGGATCCTGTTTCCCCCAGGCCCTGCAAGCCCTACCTTTATATTCTCTCACAGTTACACAGAAGCAGGACCATGCACGATTAGGGCCAGTTAAAAGAAGCCTACAAAGAAAACTGAGTTTGTGAGCCAGGTGTGGTGGTGCGCGCCTTTAATCCCAGCACTCAGGAGGCTGAAGTAGGAGGAGTGTTGTGAATTCCAGGCCGGCTTGGGCTACAACGCGAGCACAAGGCCGGCCTGAACTACATAGTGCGACCTTGCCTCAAAAAACCAGGGCTGGGAGTTTGGCTCAGTGGCTTAAGTCCTGCCCTGGCAGGCGCGAGGTTGTGAGTTCAATCCCCAGTGCCACAAAAAAAAAAAAAAAAAAAAAAAAAAAAAAAAAAAAAAAAAAAAAAAAAAAAAAAAAAAAAAAAAAAAAAAAAAAAAAAAAATTCAGTTTGTTATATAAAACACAGAGTTGATCACCAAACAGTATGGGTTGATCACCAAAGAGTATTTCATTTCTCAGAAAACAGATTCATAGGAATCTCTGGTCTAACCTAAATACAGACCAGATGGAAAGATGCACCTCCCTCTCAGCTTTCCAATAATACAGACAATAAAGTTCAGCTTAAAACATACTTTATCCAGTTACATACATGCTCTGTTTTGAATAAGCCATAGTGTACATTTTATTCCCTTTAATTTGTTTAACAACATTTCATAGCAGGAGAAAGAAGTGTACTTATATACTTTTATATGTGTGTTCTGCTCTCCACCACTTGTTTTCTACCTGGTAATTATGAGGGTAAGATTACTTGCTTAAAAAATGCTGAACCTAAAAGAAAGGCTACCATTTTCTAGAAAATTTCTCCGTCATTAATAAACGGACTTAATGAGAATAAAAAAACAAAAAAGTCGACACATCACTGTTTTAAACTTTAGTGGAAAACTATGAGGCAATGCCCACAGCTGTAAAATGGGGTAATAACGCAAGTCTGAACAAATTCTCAGAGTTGATATAAATATCCCTTGAGTCTTAAGAGGAGCTGCTTTGTAAAAGTAATGCAGAATTACACACTTTTAAGGATAAAAGTTGGGCTACGGATTGGGCCATTAGCTGTTCAACTCAGTAGTCATTATTTCCAGAGTCAGGAATCACAAACCCAAGTATCTGCAGAGATGGGGGAGGTAAGACACACAAGTGAAGCAGATCTTGGTAAAGTACATCAGAGTGACAGCACTGTGGCAAAGAGCGGGTGCCCACCCTGAGTGGGTGCCTGTCCTCAGGACTACAGGAATATATGCAAAACTCACTAATTTGAAAATGTTGATTAAGTGAAACAATTATTTTGAAGCACTTCAAACCCAATAAGCACATCTGAAGGACAGACTCACCTTTTAAACTATCAGCTTATGACTTTTTCATGAAGCCATGTGTCCTTTACGGAGCAGTGGTCAATAAACATAAACCTATCTACTGTCTAATCATCCCGAGGCAAAGGAAAATCGAATAATGCAATTGCTAGTGTTTTCCTGTCTTTCTACCATAGTCCGGGTACCGGCGTGCTCATGCAAAAACTTTCAGAAAGGCATTACTATAGCTCCTTATTTCATAAAAGTCTCAGAAAGTTCTGAATGTCATCGTGCTTGTAAATGGTAGAATTAAGAAATAAACCAGGTCAAAGTTCACGGTAGAAATCAGGTGTTCAACAGTAGCTGGCTTCAGCACGAAAGAGTATTCCTGCCCAAGTTGAGGTTGCTGACTGCTGTGTGCCCAAATTGAAAAATGGTCTTCTGTGAATTGATGTGAAAGCCTAGTGAAAACTTTCTACTTAGTATCTGTCCTATTACTAGGAAAAGGAAATCTGTTTGCTAGCTCACATCTTTCAAGTAATTCAAAAACAAAATAAGGAAGGGATCCTTGTTTGTAAAAGATGAGTCTGAAGTGACGTTACAGAAATTAAGATGATAAACATTTTATATCAGAACTTTATATAATTTACACTAAAAGTGAAGTATACATTTCAAAGTATATTTGAGCTTTAAATGTTTATCAGCATTATTAGTAACAATGAATGGACCTTCGAATATTTTAGATTTGACGGATGAAAGTTATTTTTCAAATAAGTACAAAATATTAGGCATGAACAAGGAGTGCAGGATGATGCCATCCATTACGTGATGTGACCTGAATCTCTCTCTATCGTCTACTAAAGATCATCAAATCTTTTACTTTGCATTTTTGTCTCCAACAATAATAAAAAAGGACCAAGATAGATGAGAGTAATTTTTCAGAGGCTAGACGTAACATCAATATATTCATAAAGTACAAGTTATCTTTGAAAGCTTGTATTTCTCCATATTTTTTCCCATTTTAAAACAATTACCTTTTATAATGTAATAAAAATCAGTATGGCCTGAATAATACGCACCCTCAGTCATCTGTCAAAACTTGGTACTTGGGCGCTGGCTAATCCAGAAAACTACAATTTTTATCACCTACCTCTAGCAAAACTTGAAAATAATGCATAGTAACGTTCAGACACCACGGCTTTGACCCGCGTCTAGGCGCAGCTGTGGTCCTGGGTCTGTAACACACAACAAAAATTCATGATATTATAGAGGAAAGCATCCGGGCTGCGAGGGAAAGGAATGAGAAGCTAATTTAGAAACAATTTAGGCAGAACCGCCGCGCTCACTCCCCAGGTGCGGCATTTTACACAACTAACGGGGAACCCAGCACCTCCTTTCCAGCGCTGGATTGAGAGGCGGGGTTTAAGAGCGTCTGGACAATCAGTCAGTTCACAAGGAAAATCGCAGGCACCCCATGAAATCCAAGAAACTTCTCTGTTTTTTCACAAATTCTTTCTGCAAACTTTAGCGCCACCGCAATAGCCGTGTCACAGCTGAAGGCCCGCGCGCATCGCGACGACGATCGGCGCTGAGGAAAACGCTCTCGGAGGGGAATTCAGGAAGGCGGGAACGCCGAGTTCCGGAGAAGCGGGCAGCTGGCGGGACGCAGCCTTCTCACGCACAACTTCCGTGCCTCAGCTCTGACTGAGACTCTGCGGCTCGCTCTTTGCGCCTCGGAGGCGAAGCCCAGTGAGACGCGCGTGGCCGGCGGGACCCGCGCCACCCACTGCGCCTGCGCCTGCGCCCGCCGCCCTGGCACTCCGGCTTTCCTCGCGCCCGCGCATGCGCGCCCCGCGCCCCCCGCGCCCCTCGCGCCCCTCACATCCCCACGCCCTGGCGCCAGGGCGTCTCCGTCCTCGTGGCGGCTGGATCCGGGTCCGCGGCTCCCGGCGCGTCGCCCGTCTGGCGGCGAGGAAGTTGGGCTGCGGCTGAGTGAGGTGGGAGCGCCGCCCCGGTGGAAGCCCTGGCCGCGGCCCTGCTGCCCGCTGCCCCCGCCCGCACCCCCAGACGTGGACCCCGCGGGGAGTGGGGCGAGGGCCGGGCCTGGGAGGGCTCGGGTTACGCGTCCTCTCCACAGGTGAAAGGCCAGGCCCACAGGCGGCGTGGGGCTCTGTTCCTCCCGTGGGGCAGGAGAACTACAAACGGGCCAGAAAGCCCTAGGGACTTAGAAACAGAAAGATCCTTTGCATACGTGTCAGAAGGTCCTTCAACGTATTTAAACGTCTTTAAAACCTTTCCTAATAGTATTAAAATCTAGACATCGAACAGTTGATTTTAAATGTAGAAAATATCATTGGCCTCTAGACAGCTTCAAAGTTTTTTTTTAATTACACCAAATGTATCTTAAGAATCAAGTGCCCCCATCCCACGAAGATAGGGCAGTAGTTTTAAAATAGGCAAAGGGTAAACTGTTGTAGTCAGGGTTTACAAGGGAAAAGGTTTAACACAGGACACATAGTTTATAGGGTTACTTTATATTCACCCAGAATCAAATGCAGCAGAGTGTGAGAGCTGTCCACACACTGGAGACAAAATCCAGCCGAGGGCCTGGACCTCACGCCAGTGTCCCACACGAGTCCAGCTGAAGACTTCAAGCCCATGACAGTGTCCTCCAGGAGTCCAGCTGGAGGCCTGGAGCCCACAACAATGTCTCAGGCAAGTCTGTGTCACAAATTTGCACTGGGAAGACCCAAAGGTGGAAGCTAGAAAGTCTGCACCTGTAGGATGAAGGATCTGTGCCAGCAGGCTGAGGGATCTGCACTGGAGCCAGGAAGTCACCCTCAAGGTAAGGACCAGAGCTCCCCCAGAGAGAACCGCAGCCATCCTTAGTGACAGTGAGGACCTGAGCTCCTCTGACCATGAGGATGACAATATCTGAGTTCATATCAGGAGAGCCATAGTGACAAGCTTCTCCAGGAGAATCAAGAGCACATGATCATCTCCAGATCTGCTTTTATGCTTTTGTGGGTAATCCTCTGAGAAAGCCTTCTGCACCCAGCACCATGCTGATTCAGTTCATCTGGGTGTTACAAGTTGATCATTAGGTAATATACCACAAATATGATATAAAAATGAATGATAAAAAAGGATGATATGAGCGAAAAATAACAAGGAAAGAATGTTGAGAAATTATGTATAAAATATTTTATTACTTGGAGAGATATTAGACTCCTGAGATTTTAAATATGTAATTGAAGTGGACCCTTGAGCAATGTGGGGGGCCCCACTGTAGTCAGAACTCCATATGTACCCCCTAACCCCTAACACATAACACTGATTGAATTGAACCCAGGGCTTTCACACTGATGTGTTTTCAAAGAAAATAATAATTCTAACCGATGCAAAATAAGTTTATAATACACACATGTTGGAGGTAGACAGAATGGACGAGAATGAGGATATAAAAGTAGCTGGCTATGGTGGTGTGCACCTGTATGGAGAGGAATCTATTTGACATCTTTCCTTGAAAATATTTACAACATGGAGTTTTGAAAGTTTGAAATGTAGCATGAGGTTTTCTTAGTTTTGTTTGTTTTTAAACCCTATCTGTGGTATACTTAGGTCTATATTAATCATTATGTATTTTCCTTGATGTTTGCATATTGAGTTGAAGGGTGGAAAGTAATAGGAGAAAAAGGTCATTTAAACATCATTTACTGGATATTTAGAATGGATTCACTTGCCTAAGCCCATATATCAAGTTCATAGCACAGTCAGGTGTAGCAACATGGCCACCTTTCTTTGTGGCCACGCTCTTACCAGGACCTTTACTCACTACCTGATTAAATTTAAGATAGGTTTTGGCCAAATGCTATGGGTACTAAACAAGAACATATGTAAGGTCCCAATACTAATTCAATAAATTGAAATTATTTTAGCCCCTGTTAAAATAAAAAAGAAAGTTAAACACTTCAAACTTACAAAGGCACAAGGGTAAATATCTCCATTCCAAATGGAAGGAACCAGAGGATAGAAAGGAATAGACCAAAACACAGAAGGGCAAACAAATCTCCCAGCTACATGTCAAGCACACAGGTGCATTGCCACCAAAACCAGTTGTCCCAGCTCATAAAAAGAAATGTGGAGTTGGAAGAATTTCAGCCAGAGCTTCCTTCACCGCCTTGAACTTCAAGAAAACAGGCAAACATTTCGATAATGCAAAATCCCTTTATTGGAGTTAGGACAAACTATTCCTGCAATAGGAAAAAAGTATGTTTAATCTAGTAAATACAGTCAACCCCACAAGGCAACATTATGTCCTACCCTGTTGGATCATCTTTTGTTCTAAAGGAGACTTGATTTCAGAAGATCACCTTAATGACATTTGGGTTTCCACATGCTTCTGCTTCCTATGTATTCCATTTACACAATATGGAAATACCTTAAAACATAGGATGTCTAACAGGAAATTGGATACATATTCATCCTTAATGTAAACTTTAGTTCCAAAAAACTTTAAGCAAAGATAGAAGAATTTTTGAAAAATCCATCATGATTGGTATTATAACCTTGTATACTCAGTGACTTCTGTCTTCTGTGGCTTTGACAAACCCCACTGGCTTGTGGGATTTCTTATCATGCAGTGTATCTTGCCAGGCATGGAGTCAGATGCATAGTTTCTGACAAGTGGAAGGCTGCAGATCATTTTACATGAATAATGTCCCTTAGAGCTAATGAAACTGGTATGTTTCCATCCATTCTGGGTAAACATTATGCTGGCTAACTGATTCACCATTTCCTAGCTTTGTACAAAATTACAAAGATAAAAGCAGCAACACTAGCATGTTGTGCTTGCCTTTAGGAGTAGCATTCTCACCATGACATTAAATGGACAGTGCATAGTGGATTGTAAATGTACCTCCTGCAGATTTACAAGAAATATGCTCAATTAACATTATGAAGCATTGAAAGTACAAAGAAAATACTAAGGAAGCATTTATAGCAATACTATGAAATCTATAATAATGTTTTGACTGTTGCTTTTTGCTCATTAGTGCAAATTTTCTACATTGTAATTACTGTATGGCATTGTATTTCTGTTTGTTTTTTTTTTTTTTTTGGTACCAAGGATCAAACTCACGACCTCATGCTTGCCAGGTAAGTGCTTAAGCCGCTGAGCTAAATCCCCAGCCCTGTATTTCATGTTTTTTACAACTGACTTGAGAGTTAAGTACTTGTCCACCAAGTATTGCAATCACTTTTCTCTTATTGTATATACAATGTAATAACATATAGTTTTGATGCTTAACAATGTTCCTTTTTTTCTTTAATAAAGGGATTTATTTGAATTTTAAAAATAAACCCATGTACAGCTTAAAGTGTTACAGAAAATAGTGACAAATGTGCCTTATTTTCCCCATCTCAGCCCTTTGTAGCACCAGTAAATACACTTGGAGGTACTCCTAGAATTTTAACCATGAGACCTTTTGCTACACTGTATGAAGCTTCTATTAGTGGCTATCATGCTATTTCTGACTAACACTAAAAACAGGTAAAAGTCTTGTATCCAAAGCAATGGAATACATGTTCAGGTAGTAGTATAGTAAGAATGAAGAACTCAGCTATCCAGGAGGCGGTTGCTACACTAAATCAGAGTTTCCTTCAGTTATATAACTATTCTTAGCAGTATTCGATATCCTGTTCCTGACCTGTACTTTAAAAAGTGCTTAAGAAGCTGGATGTGGTGGCGCGCGGCTTTAATCCTAGCACTCCGGAGGCTGAGGTAGGCGGAGCATTGTGAGTTCGAGGCCGACTTGGGCTACAACGTGAGCGCAAGGCAACCTGGGCTACATAGTCTGACCCTGTCTCAAAAAACTAGGGCTGGGAGTTTGGCTCAGTTGCTTAAGCCCCTGCCCGGCAGGTTTGAGACTGTGAGTTTGATCCCCGGTGACACCAAAAACAAACAAACAAACAAACAAAGTGCTTGAGATACAGTTCAAAGGAAACTAAAAGCCCTGTAAATAAAATTTTACTATTTTCTGTAATAGGGCATGCTTAAGCACACACACACACACACACACACACACACACACACACACACAAATGCTCAGCATTAATTACTGTAAATTAAATAATTGAATTGATGATCTAGCTTCGTAGTCTTTGTGAAATTTGTCAATTATAGTATTGAAAAAATGGAATGTTTTCTGCTCTTAAGTGCCTAGTATTCTGTGTTCCATAGACATTTTAGTAAAGATAACACAGGAAATTGGACGCATATTCATTATCAACATATACCTCAGGTTCAAAAACCTTTAAGCAAATATGGGAGAATTATACTAACTATTGTTTTCACGAATGAGGGTTGTGAATTGTGTAAATGAATCCTGTCTTCCCAGAGTAGATGATTAAATGTACCAAAAGGAAGGTCACATGTAGCAATTGCCTGGCTCATTTTCAATGCTAAGGTGCTGAGGGCTCTGGTTCTGTTACTGGAGAGGGCCTCAGACTCGAGTTCTACCAGAGTGGGCCAGAGTGCCACCACTCTGCATCACATTTCTATGGCTGAGCTCATCAAAATGGAAAGGCAGCCTGGAGCCCCGGGGAAGAACAGTCCCAGATTTCAAACCTACTCCAGCTGAGCAATTACAGGAGAATCATAGAACAAATGAAAACAAACATTTTTATGAAACAATTTAATATTTTTCCTTATTTGTTAGCTTGTTAGCTGCTAAAGCAGAGATTTTCAAAAATACTGTGCTTTGGGCAGTCAGAGTACAAAAAGAAGGAAAGGAGGGAAGGAAAAGAGAATGTTTGCATATCCCACACCAGTGCAAGCTTTCTTGAACACTATGACCAGGGTGCAGAGAGACTGAGTAAGAATCATTTAATAACCATGAAATCACTTTTAGGGTAAACGTGGCCCAGGATGAACTTCTCCTGATTAACAATATAATTAACTTTTCCTGTGATTGTAATTGTTAATTAATAGGCCAAATATTCAGAGCATGTTCATGTGTGAATAAATATTATTCTCTTTGATTTGAGAAAATGCCAGTAAATATTCCAAAATACCTTCTCTTTTGAGGGTTCATAGAACTGAAATAAATGCATAGCCTTGACTTCTGCATTACATACTAATTTCTGATTTCAAAAGTTTGCAAAATTTGTTGCCATGTAATTAATGACTTGGATGCCAAGAGGCATCAAATTATGGTGTGATGCAAGTTGTCTTGGTAGTGTTGAATTATACATTTACCTAAAGCTGAGGTAAAGTAATCCCACAGACTTTGTTAAAATATTTACATTGCCAATTAGTGTAATGGGGATACTAGACCCTATGAGGTTGCTTTGAAAAGCAGAAAAACCAGCTAAGTACAAGTAATAAACAAAAACCAAAGTATACCTTTGCAATGATATATTCAGAGTTCAGTATATTGTTTTTCACTCAAGTCTACAAAGTATGTGTTCTTTTTTTAAAAAAACCCTTTGAACATTTGGCGTATAGTGCTTAAAAACATATGCAGAAACATCTTTTAAGTGAAGCAAATCAGAACAAATAATTTTAGCCCCATGATGCAGGAGATTTCAGCTTTGTTGGTTCAAGCAGAATTCAGATTGTAGGGATTCATAGTGAAACTCTGTCTCAAAAAGACAAACACAAAATAAAAGAACCTAGCTTATAGGGATGGTTAGGGGGAAGAGTGAGTATTGGGAACTGTGACCTCTTGTATCAGAAAAGGGATACTAAAATGTATATCTCTATTCTGCAAAGCTGTCAGATATCCATGATCCTCAAGAAAAAGAGTGCAATCACCACCCTGTTCCCTTTCTCTTATATATATTTCTGTCCTTTGGCTCTTTTTGACAGTGATGATCAAGCTACAATTGTCATTTCAATGAGTTTATCTGTAGGAGGAAACAGACATACTAAGTACTGACTGACTCTGCCTTGTGGGACTCTTTCCATGTCTCACTTAATTCAATACCCAAAAGAACCCTGCCAGAAAGAAATTTGCATTTCCACCTAGTAGGTGTGTAAACTAAGACTAAGAAAGGTAAAAAACTAATCCCAAGTAGAATCGTTTATTTTATATATATATATATATATATGTATATATATAATATATATGTGTATATTTAGTCAGCTAAGAAATGGAAGCTATTGATATGTCATTGTTTGATTGCCTTTAAAAAACTTTTGGGAAAGTATACACAAAATTTAATATCTTCATTTTTAAGCTGACACTTCAGTGTTACTAAGTTCATTGATAGTGTTGTCCACTATCACTATTGTTCATCCACAGTACTCTTTCCATCCTACAAAACTGAAATTCTGTACTCAATAGACAGTAAGTCCCATTCTCTTTTCCACCCTAGCCCTTGGCAACCACAATTCTACTTTCTGCATCTATGAGTTTGATCATTCTAGATATCTCATAAAAGTGGTATATATTTTATTTGTCCTTTTGTGACTGGTTTGTTTTATTTAGCATAATGTCCTCAAGGTCCATGCGTGTTGTAGCATGTATTAGAATTTCCTTCCTCTTTAATCCTAAATGATATTCTATTGTACATATGCATTCAAATGCTAAAACAAAATCCCCATTGTATGCATTCATTCATCCATGCACACTTGCATCGCTTCCATCTTTTGACTGTGGTGAATAGTGCTTCTTTGAACCTGAATTTCCAAGATTTCCTCTGGTCCTCACTATCAGTTCTTTTGGGTATATCTATGGGTAGAATTCTTGGATCAAATGGTAATTCTATTTTTAAAGTTTTAAAGAACCATAGTACTGTTTTTAATGGTAACTGTGCCATTTTATATTCACAGAAACAATGCACATGAATTCTAATTTCTCTGTTTCTACATTAACACTTAGTTACTGAATCAGTTTGTTTTTTTGGTGCTGGGGATAGAACTTAGGGCTTTGTACATGCCAGGCTTATACATCCCCATCCCTATTTTTATTTCATTTTTATAGTAGCCATTCTCATGATGGTGAAGTGCAGTTGATTGCCATTCAGTAAATAGGTTTTCTGCGTTGAGAAGTAAGACAATTTGTAGATATTCCAGAATATCTTCATATTTACTTATCTCTGAATCTGAAATTTTATACAATGTGACAGTCATTCAGAGCCATCAAAACAATGCATATTATTAATAAATAATAGCATTTGTATAATACTTATCACATATGTTCAATCCTTAGATCTGTATAACGTCAATATTGTTATCCTCATATTCTGCGTGAGAAACTGAGCTTGAAGGTTAAAATCGAGGTCCTTGGACTCTAAATACTGGATTGCTCCACATAGGTTGGGGCAGTTGGGAAGGATGCTAAATCAGGAAGCTATCAAGACTGATTTCAAATGATTGGATTGAGGGGAACCACCTGCGCTCAGTGGCGTGAGCCAAAGCCTTGCACAGCGAACCCCATCCAGCTGTGCAAGCTCAGCATGTCACTTGGAACCTGGTGGGGCCCTACCCAGTGCACCCAATCATCCAGGGACCTTTGGGTAGGTCCCTTGGGGCCTGGGTGGGCCCCAACCAGTGACTCTGAGTGGCAGGGGAACTGCCTGCACTCAATGGCATGAGCCGAAGGCCTGCACAGCAAACCCCATCCAGCCATGCAAGCTCACCACCTCACTTGGAATCTGGTAAGGCCCCACCCAGTGTACCCAATCAGCTGGGGGCCTTTGGGTAGGTCCCTCAGGGCATGATTGGGCCCCAGCCAGTGACCACTAGTGGCAGGTAAACCACCAGCGCTCAGCGGCTCAAGTTGAAGGCTCAAGTTGCCTGCACAACAAACCCCATCCAGTTGTGCAAGCTTGACACCTTGCTTGGAACCTGGTAGGGCCACACCCAGCAACCCCAAGCAGCTGGGGAGCTTTGGTGCATCACGTGGCATGAGTTGAAGGCCTGCATAGCATACTCCATCTAACTTTTCAGCCTTGGTATGCCACTCAGAATCTGGTAGAGTCTGGTAGAGTCCTGCCTAGCAACCTCAAATAGCCGGGGAGCTTTGGAGGGCCACATTTGAGGAGCCTTTTGAGTGCCACTAGGGAACTGGTAAGGCCTGACTAATGACCCTCACTCAACTGGGGAAACTCCCTGCAGTACAGACAGATATCCTCAACCCAGGAAGCAACTGAAACTTTGCATTCAGCTTCACCAGGAGAATAGAGGAAAATGACAAAATGCAAGAGCAAGATGCAATCTCAAACCTCCAGCCCATTCCAAACAAGTCTAGGAGACACGGACATAGAAGGAAATGTAAGCCATACACCTGAAACTATTGAAATGATAACAACTAAAGTAAAGAACTCATGAAGCTGTAAAGGAACTCAGATAAGAAATAATCTCCCAGGTAAAAGAAGAAATGATAAACGTAATGAAAGAAATGCTGAACACATCTAAAGAAGACATAGTTAAGAAAGTTGAGGAGCACTGAAAAAAGAAACCTTGAATGAACAGTATAAGAAAGAAACAATGTATGAAACAGATTCAAAGTTATCCAGGAAATCAAAAACTCCATCGAAAGCTGGCAAAACCAGCTCAATGAATGTGAAGATAGACTTTCAGACCTTAAAGACAAGATTGCAACTAGTGAACAGGAAAGGAAAGATCTTTTAAAAATAACAAGTAGAGCCGGGTGTGGTGTTGCATGCCTTTAATTCTGGCATTCAAGAGGCTGAGGCAGAAGGATCGCTGTGAGCTTGAGACCAACCTGGGCTACAAAGTGAGTTCAAGGCCAGCTGGAACTGCATAGTGAGACTCTGTCTCAAAAACTAGGGCTGGGGATTTAGCTCAGTGGCCTAAGTGCCTGCCTGGCAGGCATGAGGTTGTGAGTTTGAACCTCAGTACCAAAATGATAATAATAATAATAATAATAAGGAATCAGGAAGTAACAATTCAACAGTTGCAAGATGATGCAAAGAAAAACAATATAATATTGATAGGTATCAACGAGAAAGGTGACAACACAAATGATACCAAAAGACTATTTACAGAAGTAATAGCCAAGAATTTCCCAAACATAGGAAAGGAAAATGACATGCAGATAAGTGAAGCATATGAAACTCCAATTAGCCATAACCAAAGTAAATCTACGCCCAAACATATAATAATCAACATCCCAGAAATTCAACATAAGAACAGAATATTAAAAGCTGTTAGAGAAAGAGACAGATCACTTATAAGGGAAAGCGCATCAGAATCACAGCAGGCTTCTCAACACAAAACAGTGAAATCAAGAAGAACATGGAGTGAGGTATTTCAAATCCTAAAGGAACTTGACTTCCAACCTGGATTGATGTACCCTGCAAAACTGTCCTTCAAAATTGATGAAGAAATAAGGTACTTGCATGACAAAGAGCAGCTGAAGAACTTCATGACCACCAAAACCAACCCTGCAAAGAACACTGAAACATATTCTAGATAGACATAAAAATAACTACAACCTCAAGAACATCAGGAAAAGAAAAAACCATTAGGCAAGGCAAACAATTAAACAGAGGAAAGGTAAAGAACCAACGGCAGAAGGATAACATGACAAAAACAAGCCAATATATATCAGTTATAACCATTAATGTAAATGGCCTCAATTCACCAATTAAAAGAAACAGACTGGCAGAATAGATCAAGAAACAGCATCCAACCATATGCTGTATAAAGGAAATTCATAGACTGAAAGTTGAAAGATGGAAAATAATACTCCATGCAACAGGAACCCCAAAAAAAGCAGGGGTAGCTATTCTCTTTGGAGACAATGTGAACTTCAAACCACGAATGATCAAAAAAGATAAAGAAGGTCACTACAGACTAGTTAGGGGAAAACTTCATGAGGAAGAGGTAACAATCTTAAATATATGTGCATCAACTACAGGAGAACCTAGCTATATGAAACAAATATTAATAGAAATGAAAAATCAAATGACCAATAACACAATTATAATGGGAGACCTTAACACCCCATTGACACAAAGAGACAGATCAACTAGACCGAAAATCAGCAAAGAAATAGCAGAACTGAGTCAAACTTGTGAACAAATGGACTTAGTGGACACGTACAGAGTGTTCATCCAACAACATCAGAATATACATTCTCGTCAGCTGCACATGGTACATTCTCTAAAAGAGACCATATACTAGCCCATAGAACATGCTTAAATAAATGCAAAAGAATTGAAATTATCACATGCATATTATCAGACCATAGTGCCATGAAACTAGAAATTAATGACAAAAGAAACTGCAAAAACTCCTTAAACACATGGAAATTAAGTAATACACTCCTGAACAATCAATGGGTCACAGGGGAAACTAAAGAAGAAATTAAACAATATCTACAAGCAAATGAAAATACAAATACAACTTACTGGAACCTGTGGGATGCAAGGAAACCAGTCCTCAGAGGGAAATTATTGCAGTGAATTCTCACACCAGGAGAACAGAATGAACACAAATAAACAACCTTATGCTACACATCAAACATCTAGAAAAAGAAGAGCAAGTCAAGCCCAAAGTCAAAAGGGAAGAAATTATAAAGATCAGAGCAGAAATTAACACAATACAGACTAAGAAAACAATACAAAGAATTAATGAATTGAAGAGTTAGTTGGTTCTTTGAAGAATAAATAAAATTGATAAGCACCTAGGCAACCTTATTAAAAAAAAGAAAGAAACTCAAATTTATGCAATAAGGAATGAAAAGGGTGAAGTCATTATAGACCCTGTGGAAGTACAGAAGATCATCAATACCTGCTTCGAAAACCTTTACTCTCATAGGTTTGATAACACAGAAGAAATGGACAGATTCCTAGAACCATATGAATTACCAAAGCTGGATAAAGAAGATGTAAAACTGCTAAATAACCCAATTTGAATTAATGAAACTGAAAATAATTAAAACCTTACCAACAAAGAAAAGCCCAGGTCCTGATGGATTCACAGCTGAATTCTACAAGAAATTCAAGGAAAACTTATTGCAAATGCTCCTCAAACTCTTTGATGAAATTGAAAGGGAAGCAATTCTCCCTAACTCATTCCTGGAAGCAAGTATTACTTCAATACTAAAACCAGAGAAAGACCGAACCAAAAAAGAGAACTACAGACCAATCTCCCTAATGAGCATAGATGCAAAAATCCTCAATAAAATACTGGCAAACAGAATGCAGCAAGTCATCAAGATTATGTACCACAACCAAGTGGGATTCATCCCAGGAATGCAGGGATGGTTCAACATATGCAAATCAATAAATGTAATATACCATATCAATAGAGCCAAGGATAAGAATCACATGATCCGATAAAGATAGGTGCAGAAAAAGCTTTTGATAAAGTCCAACACTCATTCATGATAAGAACCCTACAGAAAATTGGAATTGATGGTGTTCACCTCATTCTGATAAAAGCCATCTGTGACCAACAGTCAGCATAATATTAAATGGTCAAAAACTGAAAACTTGCACTCTAAAATCAAGAATAAGACAAGGATGTCCACTGTCACCACTCCTGTTCAATATAGTGCTGGAAATATTAGCCAGAGCAATTAGACAAGAGAGAGAAATGAAAGAAATAAGGATAGGAAAGGAAGAAGTTAAATTATCATTATTTGCAGATGACATGATACTCTACATAGAAGACCCCGGAAACTCCATTGAAAGACTTCTAGGTGTAATAACCAAATTCAGTAATGTAGCTGGATACAAAATCAGCACTCAAAAATCAATAGCATTCCTGTACAAAAGCAACAAACTCACTGAGAGAGAAATAAGAGAAGCCACACTCTTCACAATAGCATCCGAAAAAATCAAATACTTAGGAATCAATCTAACAAAGGAAGTAAAAGATCTATTCAGTGAAAAATTTAATACTCAGAAAAGGAAATCGAGGAGGATCTCAGAAAATGGAAAGACATTCCTTGTTCATAGATAGGAAGGACAAACACGGTGAAAATGGCCATTCTCCCAAAATTGTTATACAGATTTAATGCAATTCCAGTCAAAATACCATTAGCATACCTCACAGATCTAGAGAAATCATCCCTAAAATTCATCTGGAACCAGAAGATACCTAGAGTAGCAAAGGCAATTCTGGGCAACGAAGGCAAGGCAGGAGACATCACAATCCCTGACTTGAAGTTACACTACAGAGCTCCTGTGATATAATCAGCATGGTACTGGAATAAAAACAGACCTGAAGATAAATGGAATAGATTAGGAGATACAACCACAACTACACACTTAGCTGCCTTATCTTTGACAAAGGGGCAAAACATGTACATTGGAAGAAAGATAGCCTCTTTAATATGTGGTGCTGGAAAAACTGCCTTTCCATATGCGGAAATCTAAAACTAGACCCATGCCTATCACCATGCACTAAACTAAAGTCAAAATGGATCAAAGATCTAAATATTAAAACAGAAACACTAAATCTGCTGGAAGACAAAGTAGGTAGAAATCTTGAAGACATAGGGGTAGGCAGAGAATTCATGAACAAAATTCAAACTGCACGGAAAATACTTCCCACGATCAATAACTGGGATCTCATCTTATTAAAAAGTTTTTGCATGTCAAATGAAATCTCCAACAGAGTGAAAGAAAACCCATGAATTGGGAAAAAAATCTTAGTCAGCTGTCCCTTAGACAAATGACTTCTATCTAGAACATATGAAGAATTTAAAAAAATCATACCCCTGAAATTGAAAGACCCAATCAAAAATGGGCATCTGAGATGAATACACACTTCTCAGCTGAAGAAATACAAATGGCAAATAAATATACGAAAAAATGTTCAGCATCATTGGTCATTTGAGAAATAAAAGTAAAACAACAGTGAGATTCCATCTCACTCCAGAAAGAATGGCCAGGATCAAGAAAACCACCAATAACAAATGCTGGAGAGGCTGTAGGGGTAAAGGAACTCTTCTGCACTGTTGGTGGGAGTGTAGACTGCTGCAACCACTGTGGAAATCAGTCTGGAAATTCCTTAAAAAGCTGGGATTGGGAGTCCCATTTGACCC
The DNA here is from genome assembly GCA_004363535.1 of Dasyprocta punctata. Classification (NCBI taxonomy): domain Eukaryota; kingdom Metazoa; phylum Chordata; class Mammalia; order Rodentia; family Dasyproctidae; genus Dasyprocta; species Dasyprocta punctata. The sequence continues at coordinate 149,228 of RJWM01001143.1, forward strand.
AGCTATTCCACTTCTGGGCTTATTCCCAGAAGAACTGAAAACATCATACCACAATGATATATGTGCATCCATGTTTATAGCAGCACAATTTATAATAGCCAAATCTTGGAAACAACCTAAATGCCCATTACCTGAGGAATGGATAAAAAAGATGTGGTATTTTTATACAATGAATTACTACTCGGGTATAAAGAAGGATCACATTGAGGCTTTTATAGGTAAATGGATGCGATTTGATACCATACTCATAAATGAAATAAATCAAACTCACATGTGTAAATACTGTATTGCCTCCCTAGTGTATGAAACTGAAAGAATAAATAAGATACAAAATCTTCAGTAACTATTGTTAAAGGGTAGTGAGCTGCTCAAAGGGGCTAAAGTAACTCAGGGAAAAGGAGAAAAGAAGGAAGAGAAAAAAAAAGATAAATTTGTACATATACACTCAGGATAGCTAATATGATTGTATTACTAATTCTATTAGTTCTTGGAACAAAACAGCTAACATTCATAGGATTAGATGAATTTTACATGTTTATATATGGTAATCTGAGTAACTCTTTTGAAGATAACTATGCAAAATAACAACCTTAGTTATGTTCTTACCACCATGTTTTGCAAGCCTCTGTTGTTACTGTTTGGGGCTCTTTTTTATTGTTATTTATTAGTCTCTTTTGTTTCTTGTTTTTCTTGTAATTTGTTATGTTTTGTTTTTTGCTCAAATTCAGAAAGGATCAGTGTACATGTGTAGGCTTATACATGCCTAGAACTTCTCCGAAAGAGTTTACAAGAATTGATTTTATTATGTGTGATGGTATGAACAGCTACTTTGAAGAAAACAAGACATTATGGTAGCCATTGCTGATTTCCTGTCATCTTGTTGTGTAGTCCAATAATGCTTTTTATTCTTTGTTTTGATTGGTTTTAATCTGTTTTGTATTACTTGATTTCAATATGTATGAAAGTGTAGACAGCTTTCTCTCTTTCGAAGAGAACAGGAGACATTATGATAACCATTGTTGATTTTCCTATTGTCTGGTTTTGAAGGCCTGTAATGATTTCATTCTTTTGTTTTTATTGGTTTTATGCTATTTTGTTTTGTTTGAATTCATTGTGTGTGAAGATATGGACAACTATTTCAAAGAAAACAAGAGACATTATGGTAGCCACTGTTGATTTCCTTTTGTCTTGTTTTGAAATCCTGTGTTGCATGCATTGTTTTGTTCTGATCTGCTTTGTTCTGTTGGGTTCTGTTTTGTTTTACTCTCTTTAAAATAAAATAAAATAAATAAAAATGATTGGATTGGTTAACATGAAACACACCTTAAGGGATGGTATGCAGGCGTGTCTTAGTTTTTATGGTAATGTTGGGAGTAAAAAATGGTTAAAAATATGAATCCTGACAAAAAAGCTAAATTCAAATGAAGCAGCCTCGGCTTCAGAAGTTGGGGAGATTTTTAAAATACAAGCACCCTGAAATGAAACTGAAGTAAAACTAGATACAAATGTAACCATTTCACTATTTTTCTGACAATGATTTTTGCCTTCCTAGGTATTTGCTACCAACACACCAAGATTTACTGGGAGATACTGAAATAGGCTCCAGAGTGTAGTATGTTGAAAGTTTGGTCTCCAAGGTGGTACTACTGGGTGTTCATAGCACCTTTTTTTGTTGTCGTTGTCAGTACTGGGGATTGAACTCATGACCTCACGTTTGGCAGGCAGGCACTTAGGCCTTGGAGCTAAATCCCTGGCCAAGTTGGTAGCACCTTAAAGAGGTGGGACCTAGTTGGAGTACAGTAGATCACTGAGAGTGTGTGTCTTAATTTTCTTGTTGCTGAAACACAATACCTGACACCCACAAGTTAAGCAAGGAAAGGTTTATTTCAGTTTACTGTAGAGTTTTCAGTCCACAGTTAGCAGGAAAACCAGCTAAGTAAATATAATGCAGAAACAAAACTCACAATATGTGTTTTATGTATTCCAAGCTCATCATACTTTTTTCTACACATACCTACAAAGAATGTGTTTTGTTTTACACCTTTGAGCATTTGGAGTGTGGTGCTTAGTTCCAAGGCAGGGAAGCTCGACAGAGGAACACACCAGAGGAAAGTAGTTTATGGGCATGGCAGACAGAAGGCAGCAAGCTGCAAGCCTTCCTTTCCCTTTTATTCCATTCAGACTACCACCCTATTGGTTGATGCCACTTACAACCAGGATAGGGCTTCTGCCTTCAGTAAATCCATTCAACCATACCCAGAACCATGCTAGTCCAATCAGTGGACTGATCGTTATTACACATCCTTGATCCAGTATAGCACCCGTGATCCAGTTACCTCCCAGAAGCCACACCTGTGAGCACATGAGGCTTTTGGGGGGTCTAGATATAAATCATGACAGCTCCTTAAGAAATCATTGCAGCTATAAGATAATTGGACACAATTCATTTAAAAATAAACATTTGATAATGTTTGCCATTCTGATAATGCAATTTTAAAAATCATTTCAAAGGCATGTGCCTTTAGTCCCATCACTCAGGAGGTTGAGGTAGGTGGAGCATTGTGAGTTCGAGGCTGGCTTGGGCTACAACGTGATCACAAGACTGGCCTGAGCTACATAGTGCGACCCTGTCTCAAAAAACTCGGGCCAGGAGTTTGGCTCAGTGGCTTAAGCACCTGCCTGGCAGGTGCAAAGGTTGTGAGTTCAATCCCCGGTGCCACAAAGCAACAACAAAATTTCAAAACCTGCATCCTAAAATACACTAGACAATAAAAAAATGTGAGCAGTCTTTATCATCATTCGTTTTTTCACTGTCTGATAGTTGACATTAAGAGAATTTTTAAATATGGACAATAATTTAGTAACACCAATTTAGTGAATTAAATCATTTAGAGTAAGGAAACAGTAATATGTTGAATTCAGAAATGAGACTAAAGTAGAAGCATAAACAAATAATATAGACAATAATATGGAAGTAAGTTTTAGAATAATCTAATATAATCAGATGCTCCTAATAAAGATATTTCCTTCATAGGGTCCATTTCTGAGTATTTCTTCACTGACATTGAAAGTGTTCAGGATGTGCCATCTCAAAATATGCTGTGTTGGTATATTGATTATTTCAAGCTGACATCACATGAAGAACTGGAACTTCAGACAGGGCTATTTGCGTCGTCTTTCTACATACAGCAAGCCAAAAATATGGTTGGGGGAGGGGCATCCTTCCATGCTAAGGCTGAAAAATAGCTCTGATCACCGGAAACTGGCAATTGAGGCTGTAGTGAACCCAAATAAACTTGTTGAAGTAACCCTTAATTTCCACTTGTTTTTAACCACCCCTCAGATATCTGTAGCCCTGGAATTTCTTATCCTAGTTCAGAGATCCATTCTTTCTGGCATTTCTTCACAAATTTATTGTTCTTTGTCTAAAGAGTGTAAAAAGATGCTTTGACCATTTCTTTGGATTTGATTCTCCTGTTGTGCTCCCCGTGCACAGCTGTATGCATTCCTTTTATATTAAATGGGTACCTAGATCCACAGAACCCACCTAAAAAGGAAGGGGAAAGTGTGGTGATCTCTCCCTCTTTTACAACATTAAAATGTTTGAGTGGTGATTATAATTCACACATTCAGCATGACTCCTAAATATAAGTTTATAGCAAATTAGCAGAACTGCAGGAATAGCCCTTCATCAGTTAGATTCTAAAGGACATTGTGAATTAAGTGATACAAAATATCAGGAATGGAGCCTAATTTGAAAGTCTGTAAATGAAAAGAGAGAGTATTGCTTTTGATGAATGTGCTATTTCACTGTGCTTCATACTCCCCTGGCGTACCTCAGCACATGTGATGTGACTGAGCTGTGGGCGGAAGCCCTCTTCCAGGCCAAAACTGGAAATTAAGATCTAACACCATTGATCACTCCCCAGAGACTGACCCTGGTTAACTGAGATTCCTGAGAGTTGGTCATCTATCAAATTTATACTTGATCACAAAGATCTTAAAAGGGCAAGGTTTTACTGAAGTATTTCCTTAAAGCAAGCTAGTAAGAGCCCCAGAATATCAGAAAAGGAATGTGTTGCCTTTACCTTCACCGGATGTTTCTAAAATAACACACAGATACATACAAATAAAAGTACTGCAAAAACTTTATTAAATGAAATCACTCTCTCCTCCCCCACAAATACTGGGAAGATCCCTATTTTACCCAAGGTCCCATATAATTTTAGAAGAAATGGGTGGTAAAGAAAAAAGTTTTAGCTAAGGGAAACTCTCTTAAACAGCTCAATGACCAAAAAAAAAAAAAAAAAAAAAAAAAAAAAAAAAAAAAAAAAAAAAAAAAAAAAAAAAAAAAAAAAAAAAAAAAAAAAAAAAAAAAAAAATTAGGGGGATAACAATGTAAGAAAGTTTATTTTCCCAGTTAGTAGATACCATATCAAAAGAAATGAGCCAGTAGAAAATACAGAATTGAAGACCATGTGCTAATCTATCTTTGAAAAATAGATACATATGCCACATATTAAGCATACATGATATGCCCTGTGCTACTGATTTTCTGTAACTTTTCTCAGGATAACTCAAAGGCACATGAACTTTTTTTTTCTCCTCCCATAGTACCTTTACCCCAGCTCTAATCCCATTGAGTTAAACGTTCTGTTTAGCTATTTTATCAAAATAGACACCAGCATTTATGAAACTATTCTCTTAAGACAATACAAATGTAAAATATTCTTATACATCATAATTTATCTAGAAGAAAAACTAAAGATTTCTTTCGTGGAAACTTGAGGTATCTTGTTTCACATCAGTTTGTGGATGAAGATACCTCTTTTCTTTGTAAAATTCTTAAATAAGTTGCAAAGTATGGTGGTAAACTTGCTAACTATTAATCTAACCATTCATGGGCTATTCTTTGTGTTATCTTAAGAAATCCTTCTATATCACATAGTCCTAAAAATATTCTTCAACATATTCTAAAAGGTTTTTTTAAATTTTATAATCGATATTTGGAATTGATTATTATGTGTGGTTTGGGGAAGAGTTCTAATCTTATTTTCTTCCTGTTGATGAAGAATAGTCCTGTTTAACTTTTATAAATAATCCATCCTTTTCCCACTGATGTAAGATATTACAGAGTTCATAATATAAGGGTTTGTTTCTGGCCTTGTTACTCTGTTCTGTTAGTTCATTCTTCATCCATGTGCCAGTGTGATCATACAACTTTGAAGGCATGTACTTGGGCATAAATCCTTCTGCCATGTTTAGTGTTTGATCTTGACTACTTAATGTCACTTAATAATAGTAGCCACCTTACCACTTGGTGATTATAGCTCTCCATTTCTGACCTTAAGGTTTCAGGTCTTTCTTACTCTTTTGCCTAACTCCCATGCTTTCTCTGAGTTCAATAGGTTGCCTTTCCTGACTCTGTGGCATGGAAGAATTCTTAGTTTTCAGGTAGCCACTGCTATTTTGAAATCCCACTCTTGATGACTATCTATGGTGGATAAAGGGACACAAGTTTGAGAGCTCAAATCTATATGGAATTTATGTTATTCACTGTAATCTGATCATCCCCCTCTTTTCATCCTGCCTCTTTTTTCTGATGATGAATGCTGAACACTTTGGCTAATAACTTAGGGAAATATCAATAGGTAAAAGAAATAAGAATAAATTCATCTTGAAATATAATTAAAATGTTGTTCTACTATAAAACTAATACTGTATGTTTCAGAATGATGCTATTTAAACTTAAAACTGTTACTCTGCTGCATCAGTCTACATTTATATACAAATAAGCGAAGTGTTTTATTTTTCAACTATTCTGAAGAAATGAGAGTTTTTATACATTTCTGTTTGGTTATTTATTAAGAGCCAGTTTCCAAAATACCTTGCAAGGCTACTGCCCACATATTATTTACCACATGAAATGTGAAATTAAATGAGAGATGCCTTGTTACGATTAGCCAAAAAGTTTTTCATGTGGAAACACAAGTATCAAGTAATTATTTTCTGAACTTTTCATGGAAATAGCTAGTCTATGAGCCTATGAACACTTAGATGGTCTCTCAGAGAGTCTAATTTAATTCAATCTATACCAGTTCTTATTAATTATGTCTTACTAATTGTACATAACAAAAGACATCCTGAGAGGTATGTGCCCCTTTAAAATTTATCTTCTGTTTTTCCCCCAGTGGCTTGAATATCTTTTAGTTGTGAAGTAGATAAGGTTATCATTTGTAACTTTCTATAGAAGATTTTCTAAAATTGTTAATACAGTTGGTCTCAAGTTGATTTCTTTTCCAACCGTAGAGTAGTAATGTAATAATATTTGATGTTTAAAACCTGACAAATAACTTTTTTCTAAGGATTTCAAATACTTGAGAAGTATCCATTTACTTATCACCCAGTCCTATTTATGGTTAAGAAGGTATCCCCCATGACCAGTAGATTTTGTTTGAATTCCTATAATAGATGTTGACCATGATAATAATTTAAGTGTACTTACTGTAGGCAGGTTCACATCATGTATTATCTCTCGTTTTTAGGGTACAGGTCCTAATATCAGTTTAGTTTTCTCCATTGTTATATTATTTGGGTCTGCCTGTTGTAGGAGCCATTTAAGAGTTTGTCTGGATTTGGATAGTGGTTTGTATCATAGTGTAGTTCTTGAGGGCTTTGTTATGCTTATTCAAGTTGTTTCCCCACACACACAACTCAGCAGTACATCTGGAACTTAATTCATACAATGAGTCAACCATCTTCTTTGATGCTCTTCTTTCTGGAGTAACCCACACTCTCCCAACTTTTTCTTCTGGCCAGAGTCAGATCTTGTCTTCTCTCTTGGGGTTTTAAATGTCAGAGCTATTTCCCAGCAAAGCAGTCCCCAACTGGGGCTGGCCTAAGGTGAACTGGGAGGGAAAGAAGTGGAGGGAGCTTCTAAAAACTGCTGGAATGTTACTTCTTCCCATGGCCTTTGGATCATGTCAGGGTAGATATCTAGTTGGGTAGATACAAATTCATATTCTGTTCTACTGGTTAATATTGCTGCTTGAAGGAAAGCTAAACAGGGGAAGTAGAAGTCTACCTTCTATTGCCCTAGGTGAGTTCAACTTGAATACAAACCTCAGGCAGTCCGCTGTTGCTGTTTCCTGTCCCCAAGGCTGGATCATCTATAGAGGAGATGAGATTAGAAATTGGCTGGCAACTATAACCTAATATGGCAATCTATTCAGTGTGTTTATTTTTACAATTTAATTTTTGTATTTCAGGACAAAGTCTTCATTGCAGCCTTGTTTATCAGCTAGTAGCTTTTTTTTTTTTAACCTTTTACAATATATAAATGTTTTCAAGTGAATTAAACCCGAAAGTCTTTTTGAATACTATTCTTAATCAGGGCCTTCCGTTATCACCATGTACCATGTACCATCCTAGGTATTTTACATGAATTGTCTCCTTTTCATCTCAAGCATTATTTTAAGTCTCAAGGGTATCATGAAATTTGCAAACAGGTAGGCTGGCTTTAAACCCAAAATGCCATGTTTAGCCATATTTAGGCACCTTTCAGTGTTGTAGGTAATTGATCATGGGTCTCTCATATTTTAGGCATCTTCTGCAACCTCAGGTGTTTAAATACATTTACATCTTAATATAACTTTAGTTTTTTTATTAAAAGAAAACAACTGATCTTTTTTTTTGGAAATACACTGCAATTTTTTGGAATGTTTGGAAACAGTGCCACAGTGCCTGACTTAAATTTCTTTGGTACCCAGAATTTGATTTTATAAATCCTTTTCAGCAGTCCCTGTGATGCATGAAGGAGTCATTATGACCTCTGACTTCCAGCTAATATCCTGAACATCTAATTCGGAGCCTTCTGAGAAACAAGAATTAGGAGTTGCTTCTCAATTTTCTGCCTTTCTTTCTGCTGGGAAAATTAGTGGGCCTTGTCTCAGTATGCAGCCTCCTTTGGGATTGCAGCAGCAGCCATGGCATAGCAGCCTGTGATGGAAAGACTGATGTGATCCTTGCCTTGTATAAAGTAGGAGGGAAGATATGTGGGCAAGGATATAGAAAACACACAATCTAGAAAAAGCAATGGTTAACACAGGCTACTGAAAATCTGGTAACTTACATAACGTTTTTGAACGAATCTGTACAAGTTGCACCCCACACACTCAGAGGCAATTCCTTTTTAAAGTACCCTAGCAAAAAGAATTACAAATGTAAACAGGAGAACTAAAATGAAGAATATGAATTTAAAAGAATAAAAGCAGAGTTAGGTTGTAGACAATTGAAATGAATGAGTTAAGGTTTTTAAAATCTCTTCATTATACTGTTTTCAGCTACCAGTCTGTTACTTGCACTTTTGGGGAGAGCTGTTCATAGTATTTCATAGGTGTAGATTTTAAAGCGGCAAAGCAAGGCACATGAGAGAGGAGCCTCTTCTCCCAGGACCTTATTGGATTAGCATTTTTCTGTGTCCTCCTCTACCATGGCCCTTATGTTTAACATTGATCCATGTAGGGTTTAATGCTCATGGCTATTAATGCACTGTGGAGAAAACCACCCCTAAATAAACCTAGATCTAGTAATGGTGTCTACCAGGTCACAAGCACATCTCAGTGGGATGAAAGCATAATAGAAAGTCAAGGGTCACCATTTTCCATGGAACACAAGAAGTAACATTTTTCTACCTATTCTCTTGCTTTACACTTTTCATGAATCCTTAAGAAAACTGAATTTACATAGCCTTTTCCATGTGGAAAAACAAACCAACAAATAAAAAACCCAACTATGTCTTGGCTCCAAACTCTTGTTTAAGTAACAGCAGCTCTTTGAATTTACATGCAAGTGAAAAATAGAAATTAAAGAAAGTTTTGGTTTTTTTTTTGTCTTTGAGACAGGGTTTCACTATGCAGTTCAGGCTGACTTTAAACTGACTTTGTAGCCCAGGCTGGACTCGAACTCACAGCAATCCTCCTGCCTCAGCTGAGATTACAGGTGCTGAGATTACAGGTATGTGCCACCATGCGAAAGTTATTTTTTTTAAAAGAAGATTTTACTTCACGAAGTCGTCTCCTGCCAGCAGATGACCCAAAGTAACCTATTGAAGGATCTGGTGATGACTTACTTTTGAATAACCCTGCATGAGATTGTTCTTTCTTCTGTCCCAAAATGTAATATCGACATACACATACTTTTATATAATCAATTTCCACAGCAAATCAGAGAGATTTTAAAACTAAGACATTCAGGACTGCTCAGCTTTTATTTGTACTCAAAGCAGGAACAGACAAGCATCACTGTGTAAAAGCTCTGAAAGTCTTGCTGACGTTAAGCTTCTCTGAATGAAGTCAGGAGCCAAGCAGAACAGAACAGCACAGATTTTCCAAGGCAGATGTAGTTGATGGGAATCTACAGGCACAGAGCATTTAGGTGACAGAACTGGGATGTGCCATGGTCATTCTCTAGGAAAGTAAAGCAACAGCCTCATCTCTGATAGCAATAATGCAGAAACCAGAAATCCTAAGTCTGACCTGACACTAGGAGTGAAAGCAACATAGAATATACAGAGGAAAGTAAATCCTGTGTTTTCAGCTTCTTCACCAAGGAACAATCATGTTTACTTTCTTTCTGTAATTCACGTTCTATAAACGTAGGTGAAGAGTGGTGCTGGAGGTAGGACACCCCTAGTTTGTCCTAAAACTGCTTTTCAGCTCTCTGGGGTATATTTGGAGCTCTAGCTGGGCACCCTAACAGAAGTCTCTGTAGGAAGAGCTGGGGAGTGTGCATACTAGGAGTGAGCTTGCCCCAAGGGAAGGAGCTGAGATAGGCTTAACCCAAAAACAAAACCTGAGTCATCAGAGCAGAGTTCAGTGGAGCTGTCACTCAAATGTGTCCCTAAATCCTGAGGCACTCCAAGGACAGGAAAAGAAGCTTTAAGCAAAACAACTAAATAGCTGTCACATCAGAGCTGGGTGTTTTTGAGTAGACAGAGGGGATTTGATTTTCTTAATCATGTTCATTTCACGAGCCTGAGATGCCTCTTCTGTCACAGATGGCGATGCAGCCTGGCCCCTCAAACTCCTCAGGCTTCGAAATGGTCGAGGTATGGGATGACAGAAGCGTGATGATGCCAGGAGGCATAAGAATGCCGTAGAAATGATTTGATCATCAGAGAGCCTGAAGTAGACTGGACGGATCCTCAGAAAGGTTACGCGAAGGACCCCTGAGACAATGGGAATCGTCATTAGAATGATGTTCTTTCTTACGTCCTTTAATTAAATATTTTGATAGGTCATAGCCAAGTGCCTAACATCCAAGAAACTCTAGGCTGCTCAGAAAGATCTATTTCCCAAATTTCTAGGTGGGGGATCAGGATAAGATCAGTTTGCATAATCTCCCTGTAGCAACTCAGGCCATCCAACCTACATGTTGCTGTTGGAATATCCTGATGTTTTACTTTTTGAGGTAGGGCTAAATTAGTGGAAGTCTGGCCAGGATAGTTTCCTGGGGCTTGGGGTTTGGGGTTATGGGTAAAGAATTAGCGGAACAGCAGCATAAGAATAGAGAAGTGTATATAGAAGTGCAAAGTTGGGTCTGGAGGAAACACTCTAAAACCAGATAAGCTATTCAAAGTACCCACTCTGACAAATACAGCTGTAGAAACAAAGGTGTGCAAAGAAACCAGGGGGGCAGGCAAAGGATTCACACAACCTAGAGACATCACAGAGCCCTCCTGTAGACGCTGCTTGCTGGCCTTGTTAGGTATGCTCAGGACATTTACAGGGCACCAAACAAAATTTGCAGATTTTATGATTATATATTGAATTTATTTCCTGGGACTGCAATAACAAAAATGCTAAAAACTGGAGAGTTTAAGCAACAGAAATTTATTTTCTCCCAGTTTTGGCACCCAGAAGTCCAAGATCAAGGTACTGGGAAGGTTGGTTTCTTCTGAGGCCTCTGTCCTGATTATGGAGGGCCTACTTCTCCTTGTGTCTTCGCATGAGCTTCCCTCTGTGCATCCATGACCCACTCTCTTCTTCTAGAGGTTCCTGTATGTTGAATTAGGAATCATTTTTATGACTTTATTTTAACTTAATTATATCTTTAAAGATCTTTTCTCTAAATACATTCACATACCAAAGAACTGGGAGTTAGGACTTCAACATATGAAATAAGTGGTGCTGATGGGGAGGGGAGCAAACAGTTCATCCCATAGCTCGTAATTTTGAAAGATTTGCATCACAGTATACATCTATAGTTAGTATGTTATGAATTCATAAGTAAGAAATTAGTTCCTCTTAAATTTTTCTCTGGGAAGAAATAAGATGGATGTGAGGGAAAGAGATGGATGTTGGTTGAGGATTGAAGACCGATCAGCAAGGGACTGCCATCGCCACTTCCAAAGTGGCCATCAGATACCTCCTGCTGTGGGAGAGAGCTATGCGGAAGATTATATTTATCTACCTTTTCCCTAGAGGAGTCCATGCAAGCCAAGGATAAGGAGAGTGGTGGAAAAAGTGGCATCAAATCATCTGGGTCAGTGACTTATAAATGAGATACTACCTCCATTGTGACCTGGAAATTTGGCTGTAAGAAATATACTCTTGCGATCAATAACTGTGGGGAGATAAAGAAAGTAGGATTGTGCTGAGAGAAGAACTAATCTCAACGCTGCCAATGTTGTTGGGAGACCTTATCTATCCCACAGAGCTCTAGACCTGGCATGGCCCCTTAGTGTTATATCCCTCCCCTTATTGAGCAAAAAGCCTGGATCTCCCCACTTACGTACATTCATGGTCAATAATTGGTTGAGGACCATCCCTGTGGATGAAATATGACCTTGAATAAGCAGTTCTCATCAATAACATCCTAGTTGCTTGAGGACAAAGACCTCAGACCCAAAAGTGTGTGTGCACGCATGCATGTGTGCATGTGTGTGCGTGTGCATGTGTGTGTGCTGTGTGTTCCAAATGACCACAGCATTTATTGCACTATCCTCTTATATTGGCCAGGTTATCCAGAAAACACTCAGTTGAAGCTTCATGAAAAGTTCACAGTCCTCAAATGACACGTACCCACTTGAAAATAAACTAGTCTTTCACTGTTTTTTTTTTTATCAAAATGGGTGGATCCTATGAAACGTGGTTGTAATATTAGTTTTAAATCAGCATAACATCTGAAGTCAGAAAGAAATTTTCAAAAAACTGACTCCTTTAAAACAATAAACCTGAAACTATCACTTAACAGCATTAAGCAAAATTCCTGAATTTATATTTGCCTCTTTGACATGCTCAAGTCTATTTTTAGGCAGCAGAGAATTCTTAAGTAACCAATCCATACAAAATCATAGTTTTAACCTTTGTAGTGTACTTATAAATATAAAATGAGCCACTTAACCTTTTTTCTTCTCTAGTTTTTCAGTAAAGAGTGAAAGTAAGTTACATGGCAAAGATATTTTATTTTATTTTATTTATTTTATTTATTTATTTTTTTGTGGCACCGGGGATTAAACTCACAACCTCGCACCTGCCTGACAGGTGCATAAGCCACTGAGCCAAACTCCCAGCCCTGGCTTTTTGAGGCAGGGTTGCACCACGTAGCTCAGGCTGGCCTTGCGCTCACGTTGTAGCCCAAGCCGGTCTCGAACTCACAACGCTCCTCCTACCTCAGTCTCCCGAGTGCTGGGATTAAAGGCGTGCGCCACCATGCCCGGCTGCAAAGATATTGTAAACATGGATGTATTGGTTTGATCCTGTGTCCCCCACAAGGCCTCATGTAATTTGGACGGGGCTAAGTCTGGCGTTTGTGATTGGTTTGTTGTCTAGCGCTGGGATTGGTGATGTGACTGCTGCACTCACCCAGGGGTGGAGCAGACATACAGTGTAAGGAAGGGGTATCTTCCTTTCTCTCTCTCTCCCCGGTTAGCACGCCTTGCAGCTTGCGGCCACCATGAACAGCAGCCCCACCACACCATGCTGCCTTGGAGCCAACTGCATGTGACTGAAACCCCCAAGAAGCTGTAAGAAATAAACCTTTCCTTCCCTAAGTTTGGGTGTCAGGTATTTTGTCTCAACAACTAGTGAAAAGTAACTAAGACAATGGAAATGTGTAAAATAAAATTACCAGTTCCCCCTATTTTTCAGCAAGTGTTTACTGTCAACCCATGTCTTCCCTGTGTATGATAACAATGCATGATGTTGAACACTACAAGTGAAAAAATGAAGAAGACAAACATTTGCCAGGTTTCAAATAAGTATTTAGGAGAGGAAGGTGAAAAAAGTTTCAAAAAAAGCTATGTAAAATACTTACAGGTTATTTTATGTGTTACTAAAAAGACAGGGTGCTGATGATCTAGAAAATAACTGAGGTGAGAAGGTTGACTGCTTTAGCTGGAGTTCTGGGAGGGTCTCCTCTAAGCAGGGGACCTTAAAGTTCTGGCTTGAAGGTCAGAAAGGGAGCCAACATTTATGCAAAAATGGAAAAGTGTTACAGCGAGAAAAAGCAGTATGTGTAAAGGCTGTGAAGGGCAAAAGAACTTTACTTTCTCAAGAGACTGAATGTAGCAAGGAAAGGAGTGAGAGGAAGAGATGTTGGGATATTAGGAGCCACATCATGTCAAGTCTTGAAGGCTCCAGCAAGGTGGTTTGCATGTTATTCAAAGCACAATGGGGAACCTACTGACGGGTTTCCAAATGAAAAGAGAAAGGTGGTCTGATTTACTTCAGAGGATGGTATGGGTTTTTCGTGTAAAATGGAACAGAGCAGATTCTGAGTGAAAGGGAGAAGATTTAAGAAGCTGTATAAACCAAGTGTGGCAACACTCATGTAATCCCATGTCTTAGTTACTTTTCTCTCGTTGTTGAGACAGAATACCTGACACCCAAAATTAGGGAAGGAAAAGTTTATTTCTTATAGTTCAGTTGAAAGCTCAAAGAGGTTTCAGTCCATAATCAGCTGGCTGCAAGGCAGGGTGGCATGGCTGGGGGCCAGCCGTTCATGGTGGCCACAAACAGCAAAGCGCGAACTGGGTGAGAGAGAAAAAACACACCTTCTTCCTGCCCTTACACTGTATGTCGCACTCACACCACCAATCCCAGCACCAGACAACAAACCAATCACGAATGCTAGACTCAGCCGCGTCCATGATTACATGAGATTTGGCTGTAAACCATAATATCCCAGCACTCGGGGCAGCAGAGGCAGGAGGATCACAAACTCAAATCCAACCTGTGCAACTTAGCAACTTGCAAGACCCTGTCTCAAAAGAAAAAAAATAAAAAAGACTGAGGATGTAGTTCAACTGCAAAGGCCCTGGGTTCAATTTCCCGTCCAGAGCAGAGGGAGACTGTTATAAACAGCCTGAGAGGGGTGATGGTAAAATTAGAATAACGAATTAGAAAGAGGGTGGCCAGCCAGGAAATGAAAGGTACCTAGTAAGAACAACTCTGCAATATTTGCCCCAAATCAGTGGGTGGGTTATATTCCATTTATGGAATGGGAAAGGCTGGAATTACTAAAGCAAGTTCAAGCAGCAGGGCAGGGATTGGGGGAGAATCAAGTATGTGTTTTCTAATTCTTTTTCTTTCTCTCACCTACTCCATCTGTATGCCCATGCATACTTTCAGAGCAGATAGGTCTTAATTACATATATGTAATGGCAGATGCATTCATATTCTAAATAGAATAATGATGATGATAACTTTTATCAAGTATTTTCCATTTAGACCAAGGACTATACTAAATACATTACATGCACTATCTCATTGATTCTTTATTGTAGTCCCAAGAGGCTATCTCTGCGTTTCATTTGATGAAATCCAAACCTACAGAGTTGAAGTCACATTGTGTATCTTCTGGGCTATGGTCTATCTGTTGGGATCTGAACACAGTTCACCTAACTCCAAAGTTGACAGTTCTTCATATTGAATTTAAACATTTTGCAATGTTACTTTTTATAAAATTGTTTTATGACACATTTAAATAGTTCTTCAAAGAAAAGCTTATTTCCTTCATAATGTCATATGGTAGCTTCAGTTCATACTTCTTTGCCATCTGTCATGTGTCTAGTTTAGCACCAGTAGATCAAAGTCTGCAAATATTTTGTATCAACAGAAGCCTCCTTGCTGATTTCAAATAGACCAAAGCCAAGTCTAAAATAGAAAGCATTATGAATTTTCATGTCCATGTTTGATGTTGTTCTAGAGGATTTCTGTATGCAGTTTCTATTAGTCTAAAAAGCTGCCTGACATGGTGGCACACACCTATAATCCCAGCACTTGGGAAGCTGAGGCAGTAGGATGGTAAGTTAGAGAGCAGCCTAAGTACATGGTGAGTTCAAGGCCAGCTCGGATTACGTAGCCAGACCCTGTCTCAAAACAAAACAAAACAAGACAAAACGGCAGCTATCCAGATGCACTGACTTTCTTTGATAGTGAACAGACCATTTTGAAAAAAAGAATGATTCCATGGCATCCAGGAAACCAAATATTTGGATCTTGCGAGTGACTTATGTTTATAACTTCTTTTTATTGCAGTCTAAACCCTGTGGTTTGCCCTTGGCCACCTGGGAAAGGTCATAAAAAGGGTGTCTGGTGCATGACAGTGCAGGCAGTGAAAACTAGCTTTCAGTAGAACTACTCTGGATATCTTGGGCCACACAGGCTTCCAGCAGAAGTGTGACCTGGGCAGAATGTGGGTCCGAAGGCTTCAGGTGACAATCCCTATGCTGGGGAACTCACCTCTAGCCTGAGCACCATACAAAACTGCAGAACAGGAAACAGACCAATAGCCAGAGCCTCTACCCCAACTGCCTCCATCATTCTGGCTTCACCCTTAGGTTACTCAAGGATTAAAGCTAAATTTTAACAAGACCGCAGAGAAGAGCCACAGAATCACAGCCGAGGGCCTCTTCCTTGGGCAAAATGCTAGTCAAAACCAAAACACTATGACTTTAGTAAATTGAGCAGGGCTTCATGTCCTCAGACTTCCTCTTGAATCAAGTACTGTTTCTTATTCTTCTTAATGTAACTTCATATTATTGTCTATTGTGATTTCAACTTTTTATTAAGAAACAATAATCACTGTGAGAAGTTGGCACGTAATACCAAAATAAAAATAAATCACTCATATCCATATTAGCCAGCTATAACCATGGTTGAAATGTACTTCATTTAAATTATAAATGTATATGCAGCATCAGATTAATTTGCTATATACTATTTTACTTTACTCAATTTGGTATATACTATTTTACTTTATTCTCATTTTAAAACAGTGTAGCACCATGAAAATCTTGTGAAGTGATTACCTATTGTCAAAACCAAAACACTTAAAAATATTTACAGTGTCTTAGGGTATAGCAATAGCACAATAATTCCCCTAATGTTTGACATTTAATTTTATGCAAGGAAGAATTAAACCATTGTAACAGGTACACCACAAATATATTATGACACGAACCCAGTGCTTAGTTGTATCCAACTAGTTGAAGGCAAATGAGAATTTGGAAGTTACTCTTGCTTGCTTTTTTGCTAATGTTGCTATTATTTGGAAACAACCTCAAAAATATTTTAAAAGTTCTAACAATTTTTTATTCATGAATAATTTGAGACTAAGTTGCTCATATAACGTCTCATCATTCTTGGATACTTTAGTGTGTATTTCCTATAAGCAAGGATATTCTGCTATATAATTACAGTGCTGTGATCCAGTTCAGGAAATTAACAAAGATACATTACTACCACATAGCCTCAGCCTCATTCCAGTGTCTCCAATTTTCCCAACATCTTTTACATAAAAATATCTAATATATAATCACATTACTTGTAGTTGTCATGTTACTTTAGTAACATAAATCTGGAAGAGTTCATTAGTATGGTGTTCTCTTGATTTTCACAATCTAGGTACTTTTGCAGATTGCATAACAATTATTTTGAGTTTGTTGGATATTGCATAATGATTAGACTTACGAATCTTTTTCAGGAATAACACAGAAGGGATGCTCTATTATTTTTATTACATCCTAACAGGTCAGACACTAAAAGTTTGTGACTTTACTAGTTGTGTTCACTTTAAATACTTGATTAAGTTAGTATCTCTCAGGATTCTTTACTGTAAAAATTATTCTTTTTCCTTGCTCTCATTGATGAGTATATTTTTAGAAGAAGTAGTTTGAAGCTCTGTTATCTCTCTTTGTCTCAAAATTTCAAATTGTTCATTATTAATTTGTGTCATCATGAAGAAGAAATAGACGTATTTAAAGGGTGATCCTCTGTCTCAGAGAAGCACGATAGTTTCTGCTCCAGGCCCTCCTCCAGCCCAGTCACACTTTGATATACCAGTATGGGGTTCACAACCTTTGAGGTTAGATTCCCTACCTGAGGGATGCAGGCCAAAGGGCCAGAGTTATAAACATATTGTTTTTAATAACTGCCTTTGTTTTGGGCTTGTTTTCCTGCCGTGAATTTAATAAAGACCTTTGTGACACTGTGTTGGGGCACTCAGAGGTTCCTAGGTGCAATCCTGTCTGAACCAGACTGGCCAAATAAAACCTTTCTCTGCCTTTCTGGAGTGCACTGTTGGGTCTTTACACCATCTGACAAAGTCTGGTATCCTATTTTCCACAACAATCATAGATTCTTTTTTATTCAGTGGGTTGTAATCTATTGTTATCCTTCATTTATTTATTTATTTTTATTTTTTTGGTACTGGGAATCGAACTCACAACCTCACACCTCCCAGGCAAGCGCTTGAGCCACTGAGCTAAATCCCTGGCCCCTATTGTTATTTATTTTGCTGTTCAAACCTTCTCTAATTTGGCTAGTGAGAATTCCAGTGTCCCTCCAGTATTCTTTAACCACTTTGCTACTTTTTGGCACACTAAGATGCTCCAAGTCCATCTTGTATTTCCCCACTCCCAATTCTGGAATCAGCTATTGCTCCAAAGAGTCCAGGTTTCTTTTGATGGAAGTTAGGATTTAGAAACCAGATCTAGGTGCTAGGTCTCTGTTCCCAGGCCTTTTCGGTAAACAAGGGGCGAATTGCACCTTCACATCAGTATTTTTATATCTATAACTTTCTCTTTACTTTAAAAGTAGTAAAGTTTCTGTATATTCACACAGTCTCTGGCCATTTTTAACTTTTAAATTGATAATGTCTTCCACTCATCAAACTGTTATAACCCATAAGTAACCAATGCGCGGCTTTCCTGTTCTGTATGCGCCATTTTATGCCAGAGCCTCTCATCCCCTCAGATAATTGTCCTTCCTTTAGCTTGTATAAGTTTCTGTTTCCCAAGAATGTCGCCATCTAGGTTTCTGTTTCCTGTAACTGCCCTGTTTCCCATAATTGTCCACCCGCCTTGCCCACATAAGTTTCGGTTTCCCGAAGATGGCGCGTTAGACCCTCCCACTGACAAGCTGATAAAACCTTTCTCCATATGCTGTGCGGCGCGCAGTCTCTGGATCGATCTAAAGGGACTGTGTTGCCAGGCCTGGCAATAAACTTTTCTGCTCCGAGAGATTTCCAAGCGTCCTGTGAGTTCTTGTTCTACCTGGGGTCGTCTATATCACAAACTGGCTCTCAAACTGATCATTTTACATTTTATTCTAGTTTTCTTTAGGGTTTCTTTATTATGTTTTGTTTTTTTAATTTAGAATTTATTTGGAAGCCGGGAGTGGTGGCGCACGCCTTTAATCCCAGCACTTGGGAGGCTGAGGTAGGCGGAGCTTTGTGAGTTCGAGGCCAGCTTGGGCTACAACGTGAGCGCAAGGCCAGCCTGAGCTACATAGTGCGACCCTGCCTCAAAAAACCAGGGCTGGGAGTTTGGCTTAGCGGCTTAAGTGCCTGTCTGGCAGGTGTGAGGCTATGAGTTCAATCCCTGGTGCCACAAAAAAAAAAAAAAAAAAAAAAAAGAATTTATTTGGGGTATGAATACTTATTTCAAGTAATTAGCCAATCTCCAATATAATTTGCACACTAATATATCCCTTCCTTACATTTTTATCTTCAAATAAATTCTAATACTAGGAAATTCTGATAAATTAATATACTAGGGTTTTAGGGCTATTAATTCTGTTTACTGATTCTTTTGTTGTAACCATACAGTGTTCATTATTGTAGCATGCTAGAATATTTTAACAACTATGAAGGTA
>RJWM01001144.1:0-168292 GCA_004363535.1 Dasyprocta punctata
TTTGCCTTTTTTGTGTGTCTGGGAACCAAGTCACCAACTTTGATGAAATGAATATATTCAGAATTCTACCCAAATAAATATTTATTGAAGAGTATTTCTATTAGAGCAGTCAGCTCTGGGATAGTATTTGCACTGTAGAATTTGTCATTAAACCATGATATAGGTACAAAAAGTAAGATTACTTCAGTAACATTTAAAAAGTAAATGTAAGAATACACAGTAAACATGTCTTTGTGTCAGTAAAAAAGGGATTTACTAGGATCTGGAAAATTCTAAGATTTTTTTCATGGATTGCACTTAGCATCATGTGGTGATTTTTTTTTTTTTCTTTTAACGTATAATTTGGAAATCTTTGCTTGAGAATTGTGGTATAAAAATCGTAAGAAAAATAGTTTTAAATTTTTTTCCCTAACTGTAAACTTGTTCTAGAAATGTGTCATACTTACTTTCTATTCAAATTTACTTTTTTTGGATAAAGTTGGGCTTGACTGACACAAATGGTTATTTTTTGATGAGACCTTCAGGACTTTTTAAGCATAATTTTTTTGTAACAATCATCTTTCTTTCCACAAACATTCTTTATCCCCATAATGTTGACCTTTCTCCCTTTGAACAAGAGCTTGCTCATTTGGGGCAGCTCGACATGCGTTGCTTACTGTGGGCCATGTGATGTCGCGGCCCAGGCAGCCAGGGAGTCGGGCCCGAAGGTACCTGGCTCCCCACAGCAGTTGTCGCTGCCCGGAGGAGACCGTCCAGTGCCCATGCATTCAGAGGCTGCAGATGGGGCAAAGACACAGAGAATTGGCATCAAGAGAAGTAGTCCCAGGGGATGATTGAACATCTAGTTTGACTTCCTTTTGAAAAGGAGGAATAATGGGTTTGGCTGTAGTTTGCTTAGATCATGACGAGGGAGGCTTTTGTTGCATGTAAGAATATACTAACTTAAATGGAGTTTTGTTTAGGTTTTTTGAATGAGGTTTTTTTTAAATTGTTTTTTTAAATTTAGGCAGTCTTTCTCAGTGTAAGCTAAGTTTCTAAGGTGTAGTAGTGTTGGCCATAAAATACTGCCCATTTTTTTTAGCATATATGAGTGTCTACACCTTTTAAAATTTTTTTTTTTGGTTATTATGAACATATGTTTCTAATATTTCCCCTTGAAAATTTAGTAATTCATTCTTGACTTCAAGTTACTGGTGATTATTCATTTGTCTACCTCAAACTTACATGTCCAACTGTGGTCCTAATTATTCTAAAAGCTCAGGCCGGCTCTGTTGGTCTGATGGGTCTCCTGTGATGGGGAGCCATAGCTGTGGAGCCCGTCATGTGTGGCTGGATTGACTGAGACCATCACTGTGAAGGAGACCGAGGTTGACTTTGACTCATGGTTTGGGGGGCTCAGGCCATGGTCCCTTGGTGCCGTTGCCTCTGGGCAGAATGGTAAGGCAGAACGTAATGGCAAGGATCTCCATCTGTGGCAGCTGGGAAGCAGATGGCAGAGGGGATGGACCCAGGAGTCTCATGTCCCCTGGACAGCTCACCCCAGTGACTTGACTTCTTCACTTTATGCTGAAGTGACCCTGGCGCTGCTGGCAGCTGCATTGGACAGGGCAGGTGCTGGTCCACAGCCTCTGCTCTCTGGGTGGCTGTGCCACCCTTTGGCTCCTGGTGACCAGCCCACTGGGCTTTTTATGAAAGTGGGTGGTTAAAGGAGAGACTGGTGGTTATAGGTGCAGCAGAACCTAGCCATGACAGCATGGTAAGTGAGGCTCGTGCCCACCTTGGGGCGGCTGAGCTCAGCTGCTGGTGGGCACGTGGCCCTGCTGCTGTGGGGGTGTAGAGAGGGTACCCTCATCAGCACACAGAAGGGCAGTGTCTGTGAAGAGAAGGCGCTGCCTGCAGCAGCGATGCCTAAGCTCCCCAGAAGAGTTCGAGAGGTTGGAGTGCAGGCGTGAAGGAGCCGCCGTGCAGATTCCCCTCTGTCTCGATGAGCTCACGTCCTGATCAACTGCCTCGAATCTGAGACCCAGCCTCCTGGGCTCCCCAGCTCAGCAGTACAGCCCCTGTTGCCAACCCTTACAGCGCTTGATGGGGCTGTGGCTCCCTCCTGCCATCCAGCCCCTCAGACATGGCAGACTGCATGGCGCCAGCCTGGGTAAGCTCCACAGGCAGAATCTGACCTACGGCCTCCACCGAAAGTGTTCTGCACCATGGCAAAATGGAAAAATTGCTAGGGGAATCATTTTAAGTTGGGAACCGTGTATAATTTTGCTGTTGGTTTTTAATTATTGAGATTGCTTTGCTGGGTTTCTAATTGTGTAGCCCTTGTCATGGTCCCCACCATGGTTGCGGACAAGACCATGTCTTATGTTTTGCTGTCCTACCTCTCTGGATAGAAAGAATACTGGACATTGGCTCAAAGACTGATTTTGGTGTTTATCAAGCACACCTTTGATTTTCCTTGGACTGTAAAGGTAAAACTTGTGCTTGGTTCCGAGGGTTTGTAACGCCTTGGAAAATGCAGACACAGAGGCAGGCGATTGTGTCACCATGTGCTTCACTATGCTATGCGATTGTCACCCTGGGTGTTGCTGAGAACACACAGGGCCCGCTGACTGCCCAGCGAGTGTCAGGTTGTGATTCACCGGGAGAGGCTTGCTGAGCACGTGCTGTCCCCGGCACCAGGATGGCGATGACCCTCGCAACCACAGAAACGGGCGAATTGGACGGACTATCTCGATGGGCACGTGTGCCTGGAAAGGGTAGCAGGAAGTGACCAGAGAAGCAGACAGCCGGTGGGCAGCTGAGTGTGTGATGCAGGTGTGTCCTGGCAGGGGCGGCTGCAGGACGGTGGGCAGTGGCTGCAGAGAGGGGATGGGACACAGTGCAGGGAGCAAGGCCGATGGTGGTTGTGTGTGAAGCCGCGCAGGACACTGGCCTTGATCCTGGAGACCCGTGGGGCTCCACTGCAGGTCAGTGAGGGGTGTCGTGATGGCAGTACTTTAAAAGAGCACTCTGCCCCCCGATAGGTGGTGGGTTGGGCCAGGTCAGAGCAGGCTGCACTGGGGCAGGACGAAGCCAGGCAGAGCGTGTGGACAGCAGGAACGCACGGGTGACGGGGCGAGGACCGAGGGTGCGGTCAAGTGAACGGCTGGGGAGAGACGCTGGGAGGGGAGGGTGGTTCATGCGGAGTGGGAGGAGACGAGGGCAGTGGGCTTCCACACCGGCTCGCACGCGGGGAGAGATGAGCAGAGCGGAATGTATCGCTCGGTTAGACCACGTCGCGTCAGGGCTGGCCGAGGGCCGTGTCGGGGTTTCTTTCCGGCTCTCGCTGCTTCGAGTCTGTCACACTGGGCAGGAGGCCTAGCCTGGGTGTCGTCTGCCTGCACTGCCCGGGTTAGTGGGACGTGAGCCAGTGTAGAGGAGTGAGTGACACCTGTGAGCTAGAATGGCACTTGGCGTAGGGCAGGTGCTCAGGACGTAGTCGTCCTTACTGCGTGTCTGGCGAAAAGGTTTTTAAGACTAGTTTAAGCTCACAGACATCTCGAGAGGTGGACTTGGGAATCATCAGTGTTGAGGTGCAGCTGAAGGACTAGAAGGGAATTAACCCAGTTACCACACGTAAAAGGCAGAGAACAAGGTCATGGACCTAGGACACCAGGGAGCAGCAGGGGCGTCAGTTCTGTGAAAGAGAAACTGAAGCTGCCTCGGTGATTGGCAGGTAAATATTTAATAAGTGACAATGATTAAAAAAACAAAAGAAAACCTGCCCGCAGTTTCGCCTTCTCCACAGTTGCATGAAGTTGGGGAGCCGTGCTCGTGTTTGTTCGGCTGTGTGACGGGGCGCAGTCCTCAGCTCTGCTCTCACGCTGCGCTCCGGCTCCGGGTCGTCTGGAGAAGCGTGGGACCCCGCGCCAGGCCCCGGGTGTGAATCAGCCTGAGGACTGTGTGCAGCGTTCGCCTCATTCCGTTACGTGACAGACAGCAGCCTGCCCGTCACTTCCGAGAATCTGAGTTGAACCTGAGACACATCGAGCAGGATGGTCAGGGCCTTTGTGGTCCTCATTTTGCCACGAGTGTTCTTGCACCTTTTAGGGTCACCATAATTTTCCTGGGGCCCTGATGTGTCGTTTTCTCATCTCACCAGCTTGCCTCTTTCTGTGAGAAACTGTCTTGGGCTGCGGGTGTGTGTGTGTGGGGGTGGCCTTCTATTCCATCCCTGGCCCCCTTAATTCCTGAGAAGCAGAGAGCACAGATTAAAAGTCACTTTTGTGATCTGCAGTCTCAAGTGTCAGTATCAGAAAAGGAACTGATGTTTGCTTTAAATACACCTGCCTGAAATTATAACAAGTGTTAGAATTATACGCCTGGACTTTTGAGGTGCAAGGGTTCCTGGCCCAGTGGAGTTTCTGTGTGTGTGTCAGGGACAGGTCAGCAGGCGGGGGTGTGTGGGATGGCATGGTCAGAAGTCACCTTTCTTCCATGTTACACTGCCACTGTGGCGGCACCGCTGCCAGTCCCCAGGCTCCTGTGTGACCACCCCAGTGACACTGCTTGCCCAGGTCCACCAGTGTGGAGCTGTTCCCAGGGGAGGAGAGGGCGTGTGAGTCCGAAGGCAGGGCTCTGGGGACACCCGCTACAGCTGGATTTGCCCTGTGCGCACATGCTGGCCGGTCAGGCATGAGGCTCTGGAGCAAGGAGCTGGGGTGGTGCATGTGTGGCTAGGTGTGCGGTGCCCGCCGGTGCAGCACGAGCACCCTTTTGTGGAGCAGTTTTGTTCCCAGCGTGCAGCCCTAGAGCAGACAGACGTGCAGTGCATCCGGCGGGCTGCCGGGGGTTTCCACTGTGCGGACCTTGCTGTTGCTGCCCTCAGGTATTTACTTCTGGCTGTCAGTTGTGACTGCAGTAGCATTCACAGCAAAAATAACTTCCTGACAGAAATTGTCTGCATGATTTCTAGGCATTGCACGAATTGAAATTCTTCCCATATAGATGCATATAAATGTGTATATTTTTGTGCAAATTAAATTGTGATTTTATAGTTTATAATTTCTGACTACATTTTTCTGTTTTATTTCATTGTAAGTGGATTTTGTATCTGTATGTCTTTTTACAATTTTTAAAGGAGTTCAGTTATTAATTGGTATTTTTTTGTCATGTTAAAAATAAGATGAGAAAAGCCCAATTTGGGCTTGTATGCTGTTTGTACAGAATTTTCCATTATACAAACCAGCATGTGGTGAGTAACATCCAAACTCCTGAACACTGATTAACCTTTTAACAACGTACAGCCCCCTTCTCATATCTAGTCACTGATGAAGTCTGAACTCAGTACCTTTGTATTTTGAAAATGATAAGCAAATACTTCAAAATAATTTTTTGTGAGGAAAGTTCTAACCCCAGTGGGACTGGAGACCCTCAGCCCGCCCCGCCGTGCAGGCTGCTGGCGAGAAGGAAGCGCGCTCTTCCTCGTCTTGGAATAGAAGTTTAGTGTTCTACATTAAACAGCATGTGGTGAAAACAGTTATCTTGACCAAACAAAGTTTTTATATCAGGTCTTTAAAATTTCAACAGACCTTAAACATTGTTTAGATAAAGCAATCCTGTTACAAAGACGACTTTTAACAGGACCAGGCCACCCACGGTGTGCACCGGGACATGGCA
This sequence comes from Dasyprocta punctata, assembly GCA_004363535.1. Classification (NCBI taxonomy): domain Eukaryota; kingdom Metazoa; phylum Chordata; class Mammalia; order Rodentia; family Dasyproctidae; genus Dasyprocta; species Dasyprocta punctata. Next base: position 5,662 of record RJWM01001144.1, read on the forward strand.
TGCAAGCCACCCAGCGAGGCTGAGGTAGTATTTTCATCTTCGCTTAAAGTATGGTCACTAGACCAGATAATGGAGGGACTTTTTCAAGAGCGATCAAACAGCTGAAAACAGTTTAACCTTATTCTCCCCTTTCCTTGTATCTAATTAAAAATAATTCACAGGTTACAAAATCTAAGCTATTTTTGTACATAGAAAGTTTTCCTTAGATAAAGGGGCACTTTCATTACAATGAACCATACAGTTTGAAGCCTTTTAGGTTAAGAAAAAGAACGCTTATGAAATGTCCTGTTTATGCATCATTTTAAAAGAATTAAATGATTTGGGAAATACTGATGAATTGTTAAATTTGTCATTTTCAGTTGTTTATGTAATTTTCTGTGTCCACAATATAAAGAGATAATTCTATAAAGAAATTAGATTGTTCTTAAAATATTTCTTTTGAATTCTGGAAACTGTTTTCCTTGTTTTGGCATCCTGTGTGTAGACACCGGATCTGTAGGCGCTCACTGGTGTACACGTAAATGTGCATACAGGCATGTATGTGTGTGTAGACACCGGATCTGTAGGTGCTCACTGGTGTACACGTAAATGTGCATACAGGCTTGTATGTGTGTGTGTGTTTGTAATTACTGTCCGTAGCATAACCAAAATAAATATTGGTTCATGTTGGAGAATCGGGCATGGTAAGTATGGTTGTTTTTAATTGGCTACCATTCTTAACATATGAAAAGATAGCACACAAAATGTAAATTTTATTTGAGCAAACCTTAAAAGATCTCCAAGATAGTTAAGTTAAAAAAAGAAAGCGGTCTTTTGAATTTTAGCATAAAGCTGCAATGGAAGTCTTAACATTTGCTTCTAGTCCTGAGATATTTTCTGATAAAAGTCAGCTTTTATTTAGGTTTCTTTTTCTCCTTTTAAAATAGGAGCAAGTAATACTGCAGACACATTATTTCAAGAAGTGTTAGGTCGAAAGGACAAGGCAGATTCTACAAGAAACGCACTCAATGTACTTCAGCGATTTAAGTTTCTCTTCAACCTTCCTCTAAATATTGAAAGGAATATTCAAAAGGTAGAGTACTTATTTATGTACAGTTATAGATGTCATCAGTTGTAAAGATTTGTTAAGGTGTTTTTTATGTTAACCGAATATCTGTATTATGCTTTACTGATGGGATCCCCAATGTTTCTTTATTTTAAAGGGTGATTATGATGTGGTTATTAATGATTATGAAAAGGCCAAGTCACTGTTTGGGAAAACAGAGGTGCAAGTCTTCAAGAAATGTAAGATTTGTTTGTTACTTTCAGATCTTCGACTTCCCTTTTACAGGAAGAATGTGGGATGTTTGCTGCAAAGAATGTTACATGCATTTTAGATTTTGTTTATGTGATGCTTTCTTTAAAATGTAAAACCATTACTTCAAAAATGGCATGACTTTTCTCCCTGAGATCCTATGAAAATGAGCCACTGTGATGCTAGGTTAGTCTCAGATGTGTTTCTATCTGTTAATCATGATGCTGTTACAAAAAACTTTATTACTAGGGGGAAGTAATGTGAGATATTTTATGGACACGGAAACCTGCATTTCAGCCTGCCCTTACCAGAAAGACCAGTGTATTTATGAATTCTAACCTTTAAAGCAAAACACCTTTCAAAATCATTTCTCATACCAGAGTTACAGAAAATAACACAAGCTTGAAATTTCCTGTGGTTAAAGCTTTATCCACCAGGAGAAATACCACAGGGCTTATTAAATTCAAAAACGAAATCCATAAAGCCTCAGGAAGTAGAATTTATTTCTTCACCGTGGTAACTTCCCACGCAGTGAAACGTGTAGACCTTACATGTCGCGGGTCAGTGGGCCCTGACAGAGGCACACGCCATGTTTGAGTTTGAGGTCGTGGGTTTTGATCAGAGGCCCCTTGTGCTTCTCAGTCAAAAGGCACTTTTCTGCTTTGTAAAATTTAACTTTAAATTTCGGTTATGTAACTTTTGTGTGTATATTTTTTTTAAAAATAGATTATGCCGAGATAGAAACACGTATTGAAGCTTTACAAGAATTACTTCTGGATAAATTGCTTGAAACGCCATCAACCTTACATGACCAAAAACGTTACATAAGGTAAACTGGGGCAGGAATGTTGATGAATCATGCATCTCTGTTTGCTATTGGTTGTGTCACGTGACCTTGAAAGCTACTTTGGGGAATTCTGGGAACCCAGCGAAGTGGAGAAAGGGAAAACAAAAAGCAGAAACTGATAGGTGTCTGTGTGGGACACCAGAATTCTTTTGAGTGCTAATAAATTGGGAGCAGTTATGGAATAATCACTTTTTAATAGCAAGAAAATGCTGCCAGTTTGGCCAGAGGAGAAGTGGCCTGGCCTCATTGCTTGGTCACTTCCTGTCCTGCTGCATGGCAGTTCTCTCACCTCATGGGACAGTGCGGGTGCCGTGACCCAGGTGGCCGCGGGTCGGGAAGTAGGGGTCCCCACTGCCCTACTCCGGGCGGTCAGTTCCTGATGTCGTAGGAGTGTTCCATGCCCCAGCAGTGGGGACGGCTCTGGAAGGTTTTGTCCTCCGTTATCTGACTTAAAATCCTTTCGTGATCAGTAGAAAAGGAGTCAAGTGACTGAAGTGGGAATCCGTCCACAAAACCGCGGTGTTATGAAAGACACAGCATCGCAGGTGCTGCGCGAGCTGGCTTTGGCTCGAGCTGTCCCCCGCAGGCTCTGTCTGGAGGGTGGGTGTGGCAGCGTGGTCTGTATCTCGGGGTCTGGCATAGCACCTGGCCCATAATAAGGAGTCAGTGAATTTTATATGCATGTAATTGTGCCAGGATTTGGTGACAAAATCTGCATCATAAGCTTTTTATATCAGTGTTTCAAAGATACTATTTTCTGCTGAATGTCTTGATTGTGGCTCTTGTCCTCAGAATAAGTTGTTACTTTTTCCAAGTGGAAAGACTTCTCTTTAGGAATTAGTGAAGTCTTGACTGTCCTGTGGTGCCTGCGTCCTTGGCACGGGCCGTGGTCCTCCTGGGGTGAGGGACGTGACCCGCAGCCGGGGAGAGGTGGTCAGGACCTTGTGCTGCCGCGCCCTCTGTAGCTGCAGGGCTGAGTGTGGAGGGCGGGAGTGCTGGCTGCTGTCGCTGGCAGTGCCCAGGCAGGGACCCGGACAGAGAGCACGGTGCTGGGTGCGTTCTTGCTTCTTTCCTAAGGGAGGGGCTTCACATTGTCACTGGGACGCAGGTGCAGACGGAGCCCGCCCAGCACGCACAGCCTGTGTGTCCGGTCAGGAGCCTCCCCGGGCTTTCTCTGCTGCCTTGGTTAGCAGGGAGTGTTCCTGGAGGGCTCCTCTGGCTTGTAGGACTGTAGAGATTTGAAACTGGAAACAAGCCACGTTAGCGATCCCACTGCTTTCCTTGCTCCGTTTAAGGAAGCAGTCTGGGAAGGGACGCTCCTGGAGCACTCTGGGTTCACTTAGCTGCGGCTCTGTTGTCCTCGGTTTGCTGCAGTGGCATGTTGCGTTCTCTCCGTGGATAACAGGCATGCGGTCCTGCAGCCACGTGACCTTGTGGATCGCACTGACAAGAGGGTGCTGTGAGGAGAGGCACTTTGACCTGGCCCACCTCAGACTTCCTTCTTGCCTTTTTAAGCGCACAGTAACAGGAATGTCAGCAGTAGTTTACTTACTACAGACAGGGAAGACACTGAGCAATTTGATTACCTCTTTCAAGGAAAAATTGTAGCCATTGATGAGTAAAAGAATAGATCAGAACCAGGTCCCCTGTCTGTGGTGGTAGAGACTTTGGATGCTGCAGGGGATTACGCCTGCTTTCACGTCAGCCCGGGAGCAGCTGTGTTAGGGGCCTCACTTAGTCCGCGCTGCCAGGAGGAGGCATGAAGAGCTGCAAACTTTCATTCTTAAATTTTAAAATATTGAGCCTACATGCATCATAATTAATATCCCTTATCTTGTTTTTCTTTCCAAAAAGCCTTTTAAGAATGTTCTTTAATATGTAATCTTAAAAGAAATAGCAATAATACGTTGTCACATACTATACAAAGATTTTTTGTAATGAAATACTTATTTTAAGCTTTATATGAAAAGAAAAGAAGAAGCTTAATGGAAGAGCCTAGAATAAGCTGTTTTCCTTTTGAATTGAAACATTCTCTAGAATTCTAAGAGAATAAATAACTACTTGATAAAATACATCTGACTTCCTGTAATTTATTAATCGTTGATAAGGGAATAGGAAGAGGATCATTACGAAAGTTCATCAGGACATAGTCAGCACACCAAAGAGACTCATAATTTTAAGAGTGACTAAGGCAATGAGTGTTTGACTTTTCTTGCTGTGCACCTGAGAAAGCCCTAGGCACCAGCGCCCGCGTCCCTAGCTAGCATTGAGAGGCAGCAGCTTCTCTGGAGAATATCCCGCATTTCACTACTGACTCCAAGTTTGAAGATTATGTGAGTGACAGTGTTAGGAGATGGCTTTGCGTCAGTATCTGGAGGCAAAGCAGACCTGCCTAGAGAGATTGTCGAAAGGTCGTCTTCCTCGGTGGGAGGGCAGAGAAGTGCAGGTGTTTCCGGAAGATACAAGAGGAAAGCCTGGCGCGAGCCGGAGAGTCGGGCTGAGTTTCGGGCGTGTTCCGTGTGCCAAGCGAAGTGTACTGTGTTTGCTTACTCGGACTTCTCAGGACTTGGCACCTTCTTGTCGGAGTTACAGGGACTGGCGCAGGTGGCAGCCCCCCGTGAGCTGCTCCTGCAGGGCCGCGCCCTTCAGCTCCCTCCCTCGAGGCCCTCAGGTCTCCCCAGCATGACTCACTGCCCGGGGAGGGGGCAAGCTCTCCTGATCCACTGCTGCCTTGGGGATGTCTGAGTCGGGAGCACCGCGGGCTGGGCTGGCACTCGTGGGTGTCCTGCCTTGGCCCCCACCCAGGACCGCAGTTAGAAGTGTGCTCCCCATACCACGTGGGACCAGATTACTCAGGAGTGAGGGCTTAGTCTTGAATAACATTTGACCAAATTTTCTACTGAACTTTATTGTCTATCTGGGTTTGGGTATTTTATGCAAAGAGAAAACTTAAAATATCTAAAAAACTACATACAAGTAAGAAAAACTTCATCAGTAATGCCTGATATAGAGAGACATTTTCTTAGTCATGAATTGAGGGTTTCAGATTTAAGTGTTAGAGATAGGTCCTTGTCGTCCAGTGGCTGGCCGGAGAGAGCCTGCGGCTGGCTGTCCAGCGAGCGGCTTGTCCTAGAAGGCGGTGTCGCACTGCCATCTAGTGGCCATGCGGGAGCTGTGCTGAGTTTGACTCCAGGACTAGGCGTCTTGTGTGAGCTGTGGCTCCCAGCCGGCCCACAGATCATTGTCGGGTGGTCTTTGTCTGTTTCAGTTGTTTCTATGTGAAGAGCGAAGTTTTTAACACTACAGCTTTGTCATTTATTATTATGTGAAAGGAAATTTGAATATATCATACTGAAAACAAAAGGCTAATATTGACAGGAGCTTTCCTAAGCGATAAAACGGTGTTTTTCTGTAAGACAGTTTTACCCTAGGCCAGCCTGGCCTCCCTGCCCCGCTGACGGCACTGGCACTGCTTTTGCAGGTACCTGTCGGACCTGCGCGCGCCCGGTGACCCCGCGTGGCAGTGCATCGGCGCCCAGCACAGGTGGATCCTCCAGCTCATGCACAGCTGCAAGGAGGGCTACGTGAAGGACCTGAAAGGCAAGCTCCTGCCGCGGCCTGCCCCTCCCCTGGCGTGCTGGGGACAGCTGCTGCCCCGGGCGGGGGTGGGGGTGTCCAGTGCCCGTGCCCTCCCCGTGCGTACACAGAGGCGCAGGGCCAGTGCTCGTGCTGGCCGCGCACCTGGTCTCCCTGCCCTTGCGCCCACCGTGGTGCAGGAGCAGACAGCACCCCGCTTGGAGGAGTCCTGGGAGGGAACAGGAGAGCACTGAATCTGGACTAACTGAACAGTGACCAAGCGAAAGAACGGTCGTTCTGTGGGGAGCCGCGGGCGGAGGCAGCGGCTAGGAGGCCCCGGACTGTGGTAGCAGGCCCGGAAGTGGCTTCACGCTGTGGGAAGGGCGGCCGCCTATACCTTGGGCCTGGGGCCAGTTCCAGCGGAGAAGTTCTGGCCGCGTTTGCCTGCAGCCTTACTGACTTTTGCCGGTGAAGGCCCGTCTGCTGGCAGACACTGAGTGGAGGAGCCAGGCTGGAATCCCATCCGGGAGTAGCTCCAGGGCAGAGAGGCTGACCCAGCGCTTTGAGGGCAGGGGGGTGGCATTCCGGGGTCGAAAGGAGGTGGCCTCTGCTTTGAGATCTGAAACCAGGCAGTGGTGGAGGCTGGAGGGGACAGGAGCGTGTCCTGGGGTGGAGCACAGAGTGCCCTCTGGTTACCTCACAAGGGTGCAAGCACAGCTTGGGCTCCTGAGAAGGTGACGGAAAACCAAGAGTGCAGCTGGCCTGGTGCTGGAGGGCTGGGGAGGAGCATGGAGCAGGCCCGACGCAGGGGGCATCTCTGCAAGACCTGCGGGGGCCACGTGGAGAATGGTTTCGGCCTGTTTAGTTGGCCAGGATTTGAGTGCTTTGAATTCCGATTTTGTGCTTTTCAGTGTTTGACATTTCAGGAAACCTCCTGTGTGTCTCTGATGATGCATGTCAAAATTCCTGCTGGTGTCATTATTTTATATTTGTCGTCAGGGGAAATCTCAGCAAGTGACATAGTGGTCCTTAGTCTTTGAGAATACCCAAGAGGGCCTTAGCATATCAATTTTCCAGAGATTTAGGTCCACTTACTTTCGAGTCTGCTCTTTCAAGTCTCCTTCTCTGGCTTGCCCATCACAGTCCCCATGGTGTTTCCCACGCCAGTCAGCTCCTGGCCTCTGCCCGCATCCCAGTGGCCTCAGCGGCTCTGGAGGCGGAGTCCAGGTACCTGGTGTTGGCTTGGGGCATGTGGGGTGGAGGAGTGCAGTGTCGTAGGAAGCTGTGTCACAGGTGTCCATGGTTGGTTGGAAGCACGGGAGTTTCCTAGGGGAGGGGATGTGGCAGCTGAACCCCAACAACGGCTCTCAGCTTGCTCTGTCATGGCAGAGAAGTAGTCCAGACACCTCCAAAGGGTGCGGCAAGTGCAGTAGCTGTGCTTGCTGCATACATACAAGGCACACGTGTCCTTTAACAAGAGCTTTTCGTGCTTATGTGCACACAGAACAGTCGGAGTAATTGGTATGAACATACTCAAATTTCTGGGGTATGTGTTTTATTTATAACAATAGCATATAGAGTTTTCATTTGTTAATTTTCATACTTTTAATTTTTGAGACAGGTTCTTGCTAGCATCTGGGCTGCCTTTGAACTTTGAACTATGTAGCCCAGACCGGCCTTGAACTCACAATGCTCCTACCTCAGCCTCCTGAGTGCTAGGACTATAGACATGCACCACTACACCCAGCTGGAATTTTTCAAATTGGAAGAATCCCAGAAAATTTTAAGCATCACATTGTCACATCTGTACCTAAAATACCTGAGAACCCGTGCTCTATCATGAATGATCTGAAGCTTTCTGGATGCTAAAGGGGACACTCCTTACCTAACAGATTCATTCTCTGTCATCGTGGTGTTCAGTGTTGCTGTATGTGTTTGTCCTCAAGTGCTTACAACCAGCATTTCAGGGGAAAAACAGTAGCAAAAGCTTATGTGGAACAAGAGCCCTTTTCAAAATTCTCTGAACCAGATGTTGCTTAGTGGTATAGCTCTGGCCCTGGGTCAGCACCCAGTCCTGCAAAACAAAAGGAAAAGTCAAAATGTTTCATTAAATGCCATTATGTGATCCTGAAATACAGTCAGTAATTTCTTAATACCGCATACCCAGTTTTCAAGTGCAGAAGTGATTGAGTTTCTCCGCTGTCTTTGGAGCACCAGTAGCACCATTGCTCCTCCAGAGGCAGATGGGAGACGTGTGCAGATGCAGGCTGTGGCAGTCTCCATGGCGTGAGAATCCGCAGTGTGCTGCCCTGCGGCCGGTCCGCACGTGGATGTGTCATTGGTCATCCACGTGTGCATGTGTTGTCGGGCCTGTGTCATGTCTGCAGTGCACACTCCCTGCGTTTGTACAGGTGACCAGGCGGTATGTAAATGTGTGGGTATGCTTTCATAACATCCTTGCCTTTATTGTAAGTTGCTGGAAATAAGCACAGTTTTATGTCATCTAAAAATGTTGATGATCAACTCTCAATGCATATTTTATGATTGTTGAATTATACGTAATGTAGCTGAAAGGTAATATGGGGAAAGGAGGTCTACTATCTTGGATTTTCTTCAAGAAATCCTCTCATAATTGTGATACATGTGGGAGAAATCTAAACCTCAAAAATTGTCTGCCTCATTAGATGACATTGGCTCCATTTCACATACTGAAGATGTCTCAGAAGTGCCAGGCGAGGCCCCAGTTGTCCATACCCTGTACAGGGGCAGTGCAAGCCGGGGTCCAGGTCCTGAGGACTCCCCGTCTTCCCAGACTCTGCCCCCCGCCCAGGCCAGCGACTTGGGACAGCAGAGTGCACGGCCCCTCCCAACATGACGTTGTGGAGCAAACGTTTGATCAGACTGGATTTCTGAACAGGAGTCAGAGCCCGTGGCCTTTGCCTGGCAGGCGCAGTGAGCCATGCCTGCAGCTGTCCATGCTGGAGGAGCTGGAGCGGCTGCCGTGGTCTCTGGTACTTGTGGCAATAGTGTGCTCTCTCTAGGTGAATTCTTTGGGGGAAAGTCTGTGTAGACCTAATTAGTAACCTGTGAAAGATTTTCAGTGTCAAAACGCGGTCCAAGAGACCACAAGGTGAGAGAATGGAGGCGAAGCAGAAAACAGCCTGTGCTGGAGAGGGAATCCTGGGGAGAGCTGAGGACACGGCCTCAGGCAGGCCAGAGCCACAAGCACTCAGGCCGGCATCTCAGCAGACAGCAGCTGTTGTCACCCGTGGCCCTTGGGTGTCAGTGCTGTCACCGTCCCCTGAAGACAACACGCAGGAGCCTTTGCAGACAGAGGTCACAGACATGACAGAGGTCCGTTGGCGAGGACTCGCCCTCCGATGGTAAGGCCTGCCCTGCCCTAGTGCTTTGTCCTGAAGCAGCACCAGTTTTCCTAGGGGAATCTCGGGACCCTGCTTTCCAAACAGAAGCTCACTGCCCTGTGCATTTAGAGAAAGTGCTTCAGGTTCCTCTGGCGTGACACCTGCGCTTGGGCTCAGCACTGGAAAGAAAAGTGGGTATGAAGAAAAGTGGTTCAGGACTAAGACAGTTTTTGAAATAGAACCCCACAAGATAATTCTTTTTTTGTGCTTTGTTTTTTGACTTTTTTATTTTGGTACTGGAGATGGAACTCAAGACCTCGCACTTGCCAGGTGAGCAGTGTCACTGAGCTATATCCCCGGCCCCTAGGAAAATAGTTCTTGATGTCTTTTTAAGTAAAGTTAGTGTTTATGCATGAATCTAATAACTTAGTTAACACGTAGCTATTTTTAAAGTCTTTGCACGGTAGTGTGGGGGAAAGGCGAATTGCATTTGGTCTTGTGGTCCTCAGAGACGGTTTGATGAGCACAGACGGTGATGACTTTTTGGGCAGAAGTCCCAGTGCAAAGCTGCCTCTTTCTGAGGGAGCCCTCGCACAGGCGAAGTGTTGGCCGCGGCGGGCAGTAAGGTGGTATTCCTGTGAGGTCTGCCTTAGGCCCTCTCTGCCTCGCCGTTTTCTTAGTAATAATATCCAGTAAGCCTAGCATCTGGCGCTGCTTAGGTTACAGCCCAAGGATGCAGAGCAGGAGGTGGTCCCCCCACCTGCCACACACCTGCCAGTGTCCCCAGATACTCCCACTTCTCCAGATCTGACACTGCAGCCCAGATGGGGGAACACAGTGAAAAACTGAGGTGACATTTGAGAACCCATTTTGAAGCTTAAGTACTGATGGCAGTTTGCTTTTGTGTTTCTCCAGCCCTTTTTCTTCTGGTTCCCTGTATTCTGCAGAACGTTGCGCATGTTATTAAACTTTTGCCACCTTTTGAGAAGTGATTTGGCTCTTGAAATTCTTGTGAAATAGACCCAGAATTAGTGTAAGTCTTCAGGTTTCCTGCCAGGAAAGGCCTCTGGTTAACCCCCTACTGACATTCTCAAGCAGGGATTTTAGAGTGGCCGTCAAAGGTGCTAGTTCCTTTGTTCTCAAAGTGAGTTCGGGTTTAACTCTTCAGATAAATGTTGGCCATGCTGAGTAACTTGAGGGAAGTCATCAGTCTGCTCGTAGAGTAATGTAGAGTAATTGTCTTCTTCTTTCAGATGCATTTTTCATTAGAATTTACAAAAAAGGGCATTTTGGAGTTGAGGCTTAATGAGAGATACATTCAGTGTAGGAGTGGTAGTTTAAACAGTGGTTTTTTTTTTTTTTTTTTGAGATAGGTTCTAACTGTGTAGCTCATGCTGTCCTTGAACTTGGAATCTTTTTGCCTCAGCCTCTTCAGTAGCTGGGATTACAGGCACACTTGACTGCACCTGGACAGTGAATTCTTAAAAATATTCACACAACAGAAGGAAATATATTTATCCAAGATTGAAGTTCTCTTTGAAAACTCAGAGACAATATATTACACCTGAATGATTTATTCTAATTTATTAAAATAGTGAACTTATTAAAGACAAAACTATTATGTAAAGGTTGTGTTCAATATTTACCTCATTAATTATTTCATGCATTCGTCAAGTTGTTAAATGTCGTACTTGTTGAAAGAAGCCAAAAATGTTTGTTACTCCAAGGACCTTCAGATATTGAAGGCCATATTTTCAACTGAAGCTCGTAGAATTTGCGCCTTATATTATTGTAGCTTACCTACAATTTTGTGAATTTGCACAATGTAATTAAAATATACTTTTTCTTTAAAAATACACTATAGCCTTTATGTACATACTATGTGTATGTACATGTGTATGTTCGTGGGGTTGATGCGTGTACTTCCGGCATCGCCCTAGTGTGTGGAAGGTTGACTTCCTGTGTGCTGGATTAGATGGCAGCCTCTGTTAGGAAACTCTCTGTGGAGCCATAAAAATGTTTCTTTTTATTTTTTAAATTTTATTTTATTTATTTATTTATTTATTTTGGTACCGGGGATCAAACTCACAACCTTGTGCCTACCAGGCAGGCACTTACACCACTGAGCTAAATCCCCGGCAAAAATATTCCCATAGCTAAAAAGGTGACAAAAATTATTGTTACACATATGTAAATGTTTTAGTGAAATTGTAATTTTTATTTCAAGTTGTCATAATGAGATTATATATTAGGAAGATTCTTTTCATGGAGATAATTTTCTGGAAATTAAAAGAATTGTTTTTCTTCTGAACATGGATCATGGCATTAATTCAAAATGACAGACGTTGGTTTAGAAAGAAGGCTGGCAGGAAGGCAAGCACAGACGTGCGTGTTCATCCGCTTCCCACGCCAGGTGTGTAACCGTGCCCTGCTGCGCTGGGCCTCCCCGCACACCTGTGCACCTGCGCACCTGCCCAGCGTGCTGTGATGACAGCCGGGTAGGGACCCACTGCAGTGGCGGGGGCAGCCCGCTTACAGTTCGAAGCTGCCCAGGGTACCGGGCCGGAGCAGATGCGGGCGAGTGCAACAGAGGGAAAGCTCGGGTGATGGCAGGCAGTGTGATCTCCGCAGCGGGACGCGGGGTCAGAGCTTCCTCTCTTTTTTTGTCTTTTATTCAGAAAGAGGAAAACAAAGCAATAAAAAAAGAGAGAGAGAGATAAAAGAAACCCAGGCGGTATTTAATATACTGTGAATTTGATTTGAGATCATACTGTTCAAAATTGTCCCTGCTGCTGGGAACTAGTAACTAGTTGCTTGTATAGGTCTGTGTAAGAATGTAGATCTGCAGGTTTTTTGTTTTGTTTTTTAACATACAGTGATTGTGCATTGGTTTAAATCTAATTAGAAAAGATAGCATTACCCTCCAAATTAAAATTAAGGCATCATTCTAGTATTTCAGGCTTTTGTTTTTTTTTTTTTTTTTTGGAAAGTCAGTAACCTAGGACTGGAGAATTTGGCTTACTTTTGGAATAGCATTTTGTGTCCTGTGCAGCAGAATAACAGCTGTTGATTGTCATAGGCAAGAGTTGAAATACGGCCCCTTCACTGGTGTCTTCCACTTTGTAATGGACTCTGTTCGCCTTGCGGGGTGTGGTCAGACAGGCCGAAAGGCGGTGTCAGAGGCCCTGCCCAGCAGGCCTCGCCGCCTTTCCCCGGCTTCTGGAAGGAGGCTCCTTGTAGCTGGAGGCATTTCATGGCCGACCCTCTCCTTTCTCCTTGACAGAGGAGAAATTTGACAGTGAATGTCAGCTATGTATTGAATGCTGCCATTACTTGGTCATTTAAAAATATTGAATATTACAAGTATTTTAATTGTATATTCTATCCTTTTTATAGTAATTTTTATATTACTATATAATATATTATTTCTGCATAATCTATACGTAACTGCTAAAAAGTATAGGACCTTAAAGCATAATTTTGTTTTAGTTACTTATTTACCTTTTTGCAGATATATGGTCCTTGAGTAACTAGCCAGATCGCTAATAAGTATGTCTTGAAAGATCACAGGTATAGTTTTTACTTTTAAAATACATTTCCTGTATTAAACTGTTCTTTTGAGTGATGTTGATTAAGTACACGTGAGGAACTCAGCCCTGGATCCTGCTCAGGAGAATCCAGAGTGGACTAAGTGAGCCGTCACTTCCTTATTTTAATTTGGATTAAATGATTCCCTTTATTTGAGGAAGTGTCCACCTCTGAGCTTTAGATATATAAAGAATCAGAAGATCAAAAGGAGCGTTTTTATCTGTTGACACAGGTCTCCTTCTCTGAGGAATTTGTAACTCTGCCCTGATATGCCCGCCCCGCACAGCTTTGGCATTGAAGTTCCCCTGTGTGCTGCGCTTGAAAGGAGCCCCATCCTGCCTCTGTCCTGGAGGCCGGACCCCGAGTGTTTGGTCAACAAGCAACAGTGGGTGGTCGGGCGGCCGCACAGGACAAGGACCCGCTGTGCGCAGGGAAATGTGTTCAAAGGTGTTGCAGGGTGGCGAGGAAGTGGGCCGCCCTTTGGAGGGCCGGGGCGGCAGATCAGTCTCCCCTGTGCGCGTGGGCTGTGAGAAACTCCTGCACCCGGGTGGACAGGCTGAGAAACTTGGTAAAGCTGCTCACCTGGCCCTACATCTGCAGGCTCCGAGCGGGTCTCCTCTGCCCGGGTATTGTGTGGAGCCTGTTAAGCAAATATTGACTGCTATTTGCATTGGAAATGGGAAAAACCATGCCCAGCTTGAGTTGAAAGGATTTGACTGATATCTGATAAGGCTTCCTGGAAGTTTAGGTACAATAAGCGCTTCTCTATAAAGCCTTCTGAAGTCTTCCACAGTTTTTAAGCTGATTATTACAGGATTCAGAATTTTAGTTTAAATCCTTAAGTTCATGAGCTTTGCCAGAGATGGTTTTAGTTTTAGGTCTCTGTAGATCAGCGTAAGTAGCAGAAATTTCACAGATGGAAAAAATAGCACAAGGTTCATCTTGTAAATAGCAAATTATGAAAGATACTGAGGTGACTAGGATTGTTTCATGAGTGTTCTGAAGAAAATAACTTATGCAGCTTTTAAAAACAAAATTTTCAACTGTTTTTCTCTTAGTAAAACAGTTTCTCTTCTGTGTTTATATAGTATTCCAAAAATCATTTCCTAATTTTATGCAGTTATAATTTGCAAAATCAATTAGAAAGAGACTTCATTTCAAGAATTTGCTACCATATTATAGAAACTTTAACAGCAGAAATAAAATGTTGACTCACCTGTCAGGAATTAAAGAGTAGATGTGTGGTAAATGTGTGTTGTAGTCAGGGGTTACAGGGAGAACAACTGCATAAAGGACACAGGATTTGTAATATTGTTTTATAATAGTCACCAAGAGTTAAACACAAGGAAGTGCAGGAAAATCTGTCCACAACACTAATTAGCCGAGGGCCTGGATCCCACAGCAGTGTCTTGCAAGAGTCCCACTAGAGACCCAAAACACATGACAATGCCTCCCACAGTTCCAACTGGGAATGTAAGAGCCCACAATAAGGACTCACGCCAATCTATTTACGGTTCTGTGCCGGGAAGGCCAAAGGTCAGCGGTGGAACTAGAAAGTCTATGCCAGCGGAGTGAAGGAGCTGTGCAGTGGGTTGAGGGTTCTACGTAGGAGCCGAGAAGTCACGCTCAAAATAAGAAGCGGGGCTGCCCTGAAGAGCACCACAGCCATCCCCAACGGCGACGAGGTCCCGCGCTCCTCCGACAATGGAGAACAGTTGAGCACAGGTCAGGAAGCCCAGCGTGACAAGCTTCTCCAGCACACAGCTTCCTCTCCAGAGCCAGGAAGCGATGCACAATGTGAGGAGCAGAGCTCCTGCAACGTGAGCCACAGCCACTCTCGTTGATGAAGTCCCGAGCTCCTCCGATGATAATGGCCGAATCCATATTGGGGAAGCCAGCATGACACGCACCTCTGGGAGACCCTTTGATTCGAAACAGCAACTCTTGAAAGAACCCACAATGTCTCGCTCTTCTTCTCCACATCTCTATTTATGCTGGCAACTTTCTTCAGGTGGACCGCTTTAACACCAGCTGAATTAATTCAGCTAGTGCTAAGTTGACCACCAGTTTTTAATCCATAACAATGTGTGTGCATATTTAGAGGATTTTTTCTTTCATCTTCTGGTAAAGAAGAGGTGTATCTTTTATGTTGGTAAAATTGTCATTTGAACATTGTTCGTGGACATTAAGATTTTGCTGGACCCTAAGCATGTTTACTTCTAGAATTGTGCTGGTACTGTTTTTTCTATAAATGCTGTTTAGAATTTGAGCCCTAGAAATGCTGTAGTAATGGCTTGTAATGCTATGGGGCTATGTTCCTGTTTGAAGATTTGTCTCTAGTTACTCTGCAGTTATTCCTCAGGTAACTCTGACAGGTGACAGTGAAATAGTTTTGATTTTATAACCTAGTGGTGGGGAACCTTTTAGACACGAGCGCCCACACTGTAGTCCAAAACCTACTTATTTATTGCAAAGTGCCAGCACTGCAACTCAACTCAACTGAGGTTTTAGTTTAGAAAAAACTACTCACACATTAACATCTTTTGTCTTAAAAGAAAAACAAGTTACACTCACGCCTAGGTTGGCTGCCATTACTTGTAAGCATTTATTTATTTGAGCATATTAGTGTTTAGTGACTTTAAAGTAGCCAAGCTGTGATGTCCACACCGGATGTCTAAAGTTCTGGTTTGTCGTCTTTCATGTGTTTGTGACGTGGTTCCCACGTGAGGCGGCATTTTCCCTCGTGCTGTCTGCATTCAGGCTGCCCATGGTTGAGATGACGCCATCCCTCGGTGTCAGGCTGTCCGTGGTTGAGGTGACGCCGTCCCTCGGTGTCAGGCTGTCCGTGGTTGAGGTGACGCCGTCCCTCGGTGTCAGGCTGTCCGTGGTTGAGGTGATGCTGTCCCTTGGTGTCCCGAGTTGAAGGGACAGCAGCCAGCATACATGTGATGCCCTTTTGTTCCCTCTGTGGTGGTTTAAAATTTCAGATTCAAAATTCGGATCACAGACTCGGGATTTCCCACAGTGCAGCTCACAGTGCTCGTCTTCGCGGGGCTGTTTGGAAGCCCAGCCGTGTGACTCAGAGCTGCTCTGGACCCTCAGAGCCGCAGGACCCCAGCGCCCTTCCCAGGATTCCGCCTCACCCTCATCTCTAGCATTGGGAGCAGTTTGTTGAGATTGGCCCAGAGGAGAGCATAAAGTTACAATTTTTTCATCATGGCTAAAACTAATTTCCTCTGTGACAGAGGTTTTAAAAATTTCCCATCTGTCAGGGCTGTTGTTGCATGGCAGTGTGCTTGTGTAGCGTGCCGGACACCCTGGGTCTGCTTCTCAGCACGGCACGAAAAAGTAAATAAGTACATAATTCCATGCAGGGGGAACACTTGCAGGAGGGAGTCGTTTCTGGAGAAAATTTGCTGCTGAGAAAACAAATGATCTATCGAAACTCGCGTTAATCAGTAGCAGTTTGAAAAGGATAGATGCAGCTTTGCAACACCACTGCTCTCTCATCTACCAAGGTTCCACAGAAGCCGGCACTGTGACGTCTCGGGGACAGCTGGGCACTGTCCCCAGTGGGCAGCCCAGCTCAGCCGCGTGGGGCTCCTGGGAGAATACTGCAAGGGGAGCGGCTGTGACTCGGGGCTGCACGTTGGGGAGAGTGGGACCTGGCGCAGATGCCCCCGTGTTTTGATGTCCTCTCATCCATAGCCGCGTACTTCGTGAACTGTGTGTATTTCTCATAAACACATCATGCGCATTGCTGCCGTATGGTACAGCAAGATAATCATGAGAAAGTAGACTGGTTTCTTGTGAAATGTTTTAAAGACTTTGCTGATTTTACATTGTATAGAAGTCATGTATTTTTAGTTTGTTCTTTTATAGTAATGCTTGCTTGTTATCAAAACAGTTTGTTATTTTTAATAGTTTTGTAGAGAAAAATACCCGGTCATGCAGTCAGGGCTTAAAAGGCATGTCAGAATCCTTAAGGGTTGGGTTTTTTTTTTCCCTATGACAAATAATATTTAAATGTTTGCATCAATTTTCTCTTCAAAGTGTAATTCTAATTCCTGGTAAAGTAGCACATGATAGTACTTGACTTTTCCATTTTTGGACAGAAGAGGAACAGGCTATGTGGGAGAGTGGTGCCCGTCTCACCGGGTCAGTGCCTGATGCTGTGCCCAGGGCTTGGGCACCAGTGCCACGCTCCCCTTGGGGCACTGCGCGCAGTGTGGCTCACGGCGGTGTCCCGATGCCCATTCGTCCTGGGGTGGGGGTGTGGGGCGCTGCCCTCGCTGTGTCACAGGCCGCTGGTGCGGAAGTCAGCTCATGCTGAGTGAGTTTGCTTTCCCTGCTGTCACAGGCAGCTGGCAGTGTGGTTTCCAGCAGAACAGAAGCATATTCTCAATCCAGTTTTGTTGTTAAAGGGAAGAAAAATAACAATTTCAGAATTTAAGATTTAAATCTAGGTGATGCTAAACCATTTAAATTAAAGCTGTCGGAATACCAACTGTGGGGAGAAACAGTGTTTGAGGGGCCACATCAGCAATGACAGTTGCCTTAGGTAGGAGTGGTGTCGGTGTGGTGTGCGTGTGGTGTTTTCTCTTCTTAATCATAGATTTACAGTCTTGGAATCTGCGAGAGTGACTTGCAGCATTTTAAGATAAAGCACTCTCCTTGCACTTTTTGATATGCATTTTTATAAATTATAAACTGTAACAAATATTTTATTATGATGCTAAATTTGAGCCCCTTTCTTATATTTCCTACTAAAATGTCAAGGAATTTGTTTTTCATACTACTTTGCTGAATTCTACACTTTATAACAGTAGCACCTACATAAATTTAGAAGTAAAGTGACATAAAGCATTAAAATTTCTATCCACAAACTTTGTATTTAATATAGGAAAAAGTTAATTGCAAAGTGTTCTTTTCTCACTGTTTGTATTATTTCACTCTGTACTGCATGTCTTATTTTTGTTTTTAACATTTTGAATTATTATTTTTGGTGTAATTTTCTCCAAAGTGGGCCTGCATATTCAGCATTCAGCACAGCAGTCAGAATGCAGTCTCCCCCCAAATCACATCCCACCAAAATCTGTAATGACCTTCATTTCTGCTTCTGGGACCTCAGCAGCAGCAGTGAGCAGGCGCTGTCCCACAGGGTCGGGGACTTCTGACCTGGGTGAGGGCACGCCTGCCGTGCAGCGTGAAGGAGGAGCGAGGGCTCCGGCCCAGGGCGGGAGTTAGGGGAGTTCTCTTGGAAATCAGGGGAAGAAGATAGCTCTTGGATTTCCAGGAGGGGTCCCGAGTGGGCGGCCATGGAGGCCCGTTGTCCAGCATCAGTACAGTGTGGGGCAGGCGACAGTCAAGCCATGCGGTGACAAGCGTTAGCTAAGCTGCTGTCTGTCCAGCAGGGAGACGAGCACGGGTCCAGCAGGGGGCACGGCAAGATAAAGGGCGAAAGGACGCACTTAATACATATTTACTACATGTTACTGGGTGGCATAGAATTCTCTTACTTTCTTATTTAAAGAGGGGGTTAAACTATTGAATTATTATACTCTATTAAAAATCTATAAGCTTTTAAAATCTCATTTATAAATAAGAAATACAGTTCTTAGCGAGTAACTGGAAATCAGTACCTGCCGGCTGAAGAAGTTGTTTCTGGAAGGCCCAGCCAGAGGCACTGGGATCAGTAGAGGTAGAGTATTAGGGCGGCGTGTGGCTGTGGAACAGCAGGGGGCAGAATGTACAGCGAGCCCAGTCACAGACACCCCGACCGCCGTCCATCCAAGGGCAGAGGTGATGGGCGACACGCTGGCTGCAGCAGGAAGTGGTGACTGTGCAGAAGCGGACGTTGGTGTCATGTCTTCAAGGCTGACAGTTCAGTGGACAAAGAGGAGAGAGGAGTGTGGCTTTCTAGGGGGAGCAGGTAGTAAAGAAGGCATGAAAATTTTCCCTGCCCCTTTTCCTTTCCTCCCCTCCCGCCTTGTCTTTTTCGCTTGCTTTTATTTCTTTTTGCAAGGCTGGAAATCCAGCACAGACCTGTGCCCCCGTGAGTTACACTCCTGACACCTGAACATTTAAAACTTACTTTGTGCTTGTGTTTGTGTGTTTGGTATTGCTGGAGACCGGCCTGTCTGTGTAGCCCCGCTGTTCCCAGACGCCTGGCTCGGGTGGCCTTCGAACTGCAGTCTCCCAGTAGGGGGTCACAGGGCACACAGCACCATGCTGGCTGAAGCCACATTTTGCCGGAGAATATTGAAGAGTCCTGTTCGAGGGCAGAACCTGTAAACATTCTCTGAGTCCCATCTGACCGTCCTCGGGGAGCTCTGTGAGTAGCCGTCAGAGGCTCATCTGCAGATCCCCAAAGTGAACTGTACCCGAGAACCAGTATCCTGAACGTGAGGCGCTATTCTGAAGAGCTTTTGAGATCCACGCTGGAAAATCTGCGTCCTGATTCTTAGGATGATTTGGATTGGAAAACATGGAACGTTTATCCCGAGCGTTTTCTGCAAGACTTGTGAAGAGGGAACCGAGGAGGCAGTGGTGTCAACCCGGCGCGTGGGGCGCCCCTGCTATCCCCGTGCTGGGAGGCGGAGGCCGGAGAACTGCGGCTGAGCCCGGGCGACTTAACAACATAGTGCAACTTTGTCCCAAAATAGAAAATAAAAAGGCTGGGAATTAGTTTAGTGTGAAGCCCTGAAGTCCTGTCCCCAGTGTATATAAAACCAGGGGGGAAAAAAGAAAGAAAAAGCCAAAAGGGGAGAAAAAGAAAGCATTGTTTTAGTGTGTGACTAATCCAGGAGGAGACTTGCAGGCCGTGAGGGTATTCTGGTCTTTGGGGTGTTATCAGGGTCAGGCGGGCAGGAGCCGCACCAGGTGACTGGCATCAGGGACAGCAGTGGAGCAAGACCTCCCACCTCCCAAAGAAAGAACAGTGCAATTTGGGAATTTAAGTGTGAATTGTGGCATTGAGGGGGGTGACAGGTTTGTGCTGTGTAGACTTGTGAGTCTGCTCCAAGAAAAGAAACGGAAGCCAGGCATGGTTGTGCACGCCTATAGCCACCTCAGCATTCTAGGAAGCCGAAGCAGGAGGATTGCAAGTTCAAGCCCAGCCCAGGAAAGTTAGCAGCTTAGAGAGATACTGTCTCAAAGTAAAACATGACAAGGGCTATGGGTATAACTCGGTGTGAAGGCCTGGGGTTTAATCCTTAGTACTAAAAAAAAAGGAGGACAGGGAGGAAAGGTGAGACAGAGAGAGAGAGAGAGAGAGACCAAGCATCCATGTTTTCCGCTCCAAGTGCCAGAGTTGTTTTGCAAAAAGTGGTGAGTGTCTCCTGGTGTTCACTGCAGGAAACCCGCCTGTGTTGTTGCCGCACGTGTCCTGAATGCCCCCAAGCCTCCCGCAGGGTTTGTCAGAGCTCTGTATTAAGCCAGAGCCAGGGGTTGAGTCGTCCCAGTCTGCCGCAGTGGGAACGACTTTTAAAGTTTCTTCAGAGAAAATATCTTCCATTTCACTTATTAAACACTTTATTTAAAAGAGCAGAGAGATTGCACAGGAAGCAGCCTCCGAGACAGAGGGCGATGGGAACCCCTCCTCTCTTCCAGGAAACCCCAGCCTGCACAGCCCCATGCTGGACCTGGAGAGTGATCTGCGCCCCTCCGTGCTGGGCCACCTTGGCCAGACGTCGCTGAAGAGGGGCGGCAGCTTTCAGTCCGGCCGCGAGGACGGTGAGTGCCGCTTTGTGCTCTCAGCCTCTCGGAAGGCTGCAGGAGAGCTGTGCTCTGGGTCTCTCACCTGCTGTCCTACTGGGCTTGCTGCCTACCCAGCAGTTAAACTTCATTGAAGTCCTATTACATTTGACATTAAAGAAATACCCTTTGATGAGCTTTAAACATTGGTTTGAAAGGAAGGCTCAGTCGTTATCATACCACAAAAATAGTTGCTAATCATGTTTCCTTAAATGCAGTGTCTCAAACTGTGGCTGAGTTGCCTTTCTTAACTTTCTAAATTGCGTGTTCAACTCTATTATCTCCTTACCTATGTGAGCTAAAAATGTATTGCTTGTAATTGAGTCACGCACCAAGTAAGAGGCCATCGATCACTGTCTGTTTATGATCTTGGTAGCACTTACAGGAAATCCAAGTAGAGTAACAGAAACAGCTTACCTCGTATTTAAAGTTTAAAGCATATTCTTTTTGCAAGTATTGGAGGGACATTTCCTGTTTCATTAATGAATATGAGCATCTACTGTGAGAGTGTCTCAGCGATGCATTCATGTTGGAGCAGTGTGTCCTCCCGTAGCTGCTGTGATGGCGGCAGACAGCCTGCTCCTGTCACTGTCATTTCCCACCCGCCCATGGAGCATCCCCGGGACCACCTGGTGGCAGACGAGAACCCTATGCCTCTCCACGCTTGGTACTGAGTCCAGTGTGAAGGGCCTCAGGCTCTGGGGTGCAGCTTCTCTCTTTATTTTAAAGCACATTTCCTTCCCATAGATAGTAGGACATCCATTCACCACTGGAAGTTGTAATAAAATGCCATCAGAAACTACCATTAAGGCTGCTGGTAATAAAGGACATCATTTTGAACAGTTTTAGTTTATCCTGTCTGAATTGTCAAGCATCTTAGGTCTCTTTATCAAATTTTAGAAGTATTTATTAAATTTGTGAAAATTTCATCCTTATTTTCTCTAATATTTTTCTGCTCCACTCCTTCTCTGGGGCTGCCTGCTGTTCCATGTGTGTTAGACCCATGAGTCATTCTGTATATGTCTTAGTTACTTTTCTTGTTGCTGAGATAAAATACCTGACACCCAAAGTTAAAGGAGGACAGGTTTACTTAGCTCGCAGCTTCAGCGCATAGTCAGCTGGCTCCGAGGCAGGGGGGCAACAGTTCATGGTAGCGGAAGGCAGCAAAAGTAAGGGGAGAGAAGCCTCTTCCTTCCCTTACATTGGTTGCAGGCTACCCGCCCTAGGGCAAGTGTAGCACTCATATCCTTAGTCCCAGCATTGGACCATGAATCAATCACAGACTCTAGATTCAGCTGCCTTGAGAAGTCTGTCCCCAAGGACTACATCAGACTTGGGGGGACATCCAGACACAAATCATAATAGTGTATGTCTAAAACTTCTTCTTCTTCCTTTTCCCCTCCCGCTTTTTTCACCCATGCTTCAGTATCAGTGCGGTCAAATGCTACGCCTGCAGCTTTTGTTATCTTTATTTGTGTCTAACCTGAACCTGTCAGTTACTGTTTGCCTGGGTTTTTGTTTGCTTCAGTGCGGGCGATTGAAGTAACCACGCACCGCACCCCTGAGCTAGACCTCAGCTGTGGCTTTGCTTTCCCTCGCATTGTCTTTGTGCTTCCCTTTGCATCTTGGCGCACAGATGTGACTGCTGTCTGTGAGCGCTGATCCTGTCTCCTGGACGGTTTCTGTTCTGTGACTGGACTGGCTTCTAGGGAGAGTCACAGACAGGTTTCTGCTGTGGTTACACTTCTTCGCTTCTGGGCACATCTGATCGTTAGCGTTTCTCACACACTGCGAGTGTTTGGTGTTGAGCGTCTGGGTTTTGTTGTCCTTTATTAAAGAGTGCTGGCTTTTGTTTTAGCAAGCAGGCGGTTTAGTATAGTAAAGCTGTCGCTCAGCTTTGCTAGAGTAGGCTGAGGAAAGCCTGTGTTCTGGGGACCCTGCAGCCCACATACCAAGGCATGGTCCTTGGGTCTCTACCGAGTAGCCAGGATCCTTGACCAAGATATGCTCCCTGCGAGCTGTGTGACCTGTGGGACTTAACAAGCTTACAGTTCCCTGGTCGGCCTTGGCCCGGCATGGGAAGTGTCATTCCACATAGATGTGGCATCGTCCTTCGCAGAGACTTCAGGGGCCCTCTGCAGAGTGCTGGAGCGTTGTATCTATGTGGCATCCTTCTTTCCTAAACTCCTCCCTGCACGTGCCGGCACCCAGCCTGTCCCTGCTTCCATCTCTGTCTTTCCAGCTCAGAAAGGACCCTGTTCTTCCTCCTCTTCTGTCCCGTTCCTCCTCCTCTTCTGTCGTCCAGGCACTGCAGGCAGAAAGCCTGGGTGGTTGACAGCCTGCCCCGGGTCCCTTCCTCGGGTCACAGACTATGCTGCCTGCTGCCAGTGCTGAAGATGCTTGTGGCGTAAGGATTCTTTTGTTCTGTTTCCCTCTCCGGTTTCTAGTCCTCTGTGGCTAGTGGTTAAGTCTACTGTGTGTTACTCCAGCAGGGTGAGAAGTGAAAGTCAAATAAATCAGTTTTTATTTCCCCAAAAGTCACTGCTTGAAATTGGAACATTTTGAAGGATTGCTTACAGTGAATCATAGGTATGGATAAAGTTGAGTGGGCTCATTCTCAACTTCGTGATCAAAGCAGAGTTCATGGGTCTACGTGCTTGGTGACTTTCGTTGGGGATAGAAGGACATTTCTACCATATCTTCTTACTTCCTTTATTCTTAGGAAATTACTCTGAATACTATCTTATCAGTGCTATATCATGTGGCCTTTAACCGGGACAGACTTGATTCAGTAAGAAACAAAAATCCAAATTTATTTATTAACTATAGTCATTCAGATTTGGATTAAGTAGGGTAAGGAGCAATGGGGGAGATTTCGTTGCGTAGTCTGTACATTAAAAAGGATTTGCAGGTAATAAAAAAAAATCAAATCTAATAGGTATAAGAAGGGTTTCCCACAGGAGCACAGCTGTTTTCCAAAAACTTGGATGGTTGACCACCAGCATGTCACATATTCACAGCGCTTCCGGCAGCGTATGATTCTCCGGCAGTGCTCTTTCCATACCCCCACCCCCACCGCATGGTGACATCACGTGAAACAATGTAACCATTAGCGTGCCACAACAGGTTTCAGCTGAAGGAATCTTTGGGAATTGATTTACTGTGTTGTCATTTGTAATTGTTTAATTTTTCTGTCTTATGATTATCTCAATAATATGCTTATTAATGGATTTAACAAGAAAGAAGCTTATTTTGCTTCCTGATTATTTTTTGTTTTTTAAAAGTGAACATTTTAAAGTCAGTGAAAACACAGTATTCCTTCATTATTTTGCAGAGGTGGCTAGGGAATGATCTTTATGAAGGCGTACTTTGTGAGACCTATTTGTACATTGTATGTGTATTCCTTCACTATTTTGCAGAGGTGGCTAGGGAATGATCTTTATGAAGGCGTACTTTGTGAGACCTATTTGTACATTGTATGTGTATGTAGAATGTGTAGATATATGTGGGTGGGGAAATGTATGTACAGGTAGTAAATATATGTGGGAAGAGTATGTATACACAGAGTGTGTGTCTACAGTATAGTGCACATGGATGGGAGGAGTGTACATGTATGGGTAGTGTGTAAGTGGTACCTCGGTTCATGAACTCAATTCTTCCCATAGTACTAGTTGCAAACCAAGTTGGACAAGAACCAAATCAAATTCAGTGGTTAGGTTCAGTGTTGTTGTGACAGGGAAATTTGTTTTAGCTCTCAGCCAGTTTAGATTGTGACCAGAAGAAGCGTGAAGAGAATTGACTTTGTGCACTGAGGTCCCACTGCATATGTGTGGGAAGCGTGTGTATACGTAGGTGGGTGTGCATGGATGGGAAGGGGTACATGCATGGTGGGGGTGTGTGCGTGATCGAGTGTGTAAGTGTGGGAAGAATGTGCACATGCACATACACAGGTAGTGAGCCAGGCCACAAGAGCTGTACTCACATAGGTTTTTACTCTTGATTAAAAAATATATTCCTAATGCTTTATTCTTTGCTCCCTTAGCATGGAGATACAAAACTCCCCACAGGGTGGCATTTGTTGAAAAATTGACCAAGCTTGTTTTAAGCCAGCTGCCTAACTTCTGGAAACTCTGGATTTCTTATGTCAATGGAAGCCTTTTCAGCGAGGTACGTGAACAAATTTAACTGGGTGGAACCACGTCTTAAAAATCTTAGATTTTAAGTTGATTTTTTAAGACCTTAGGCCCAACGCCTCTAACCATTTTCATGCATTTTAAGGTGAGTTACGAGGTTCATAAAGGGCTGGGGATTTAGCTTAGTGGCATAAGTGCCTGCCTGGTAAGCGTGAGGTCATGAGTTTGATCCCCAGTACCCAAAATCAATCAATAAATAAAAGGTTCATAAAGCCCTAATTCCTAGTAGCTGTATGAGCTTGAGCAAGCGGTCTTGTTCAGTATTCTTGCTTGTGAAAAGAGAGTAGCACAAGGGTGTTTTTCTCCAGAAGTGCCTAAAAGGAATGAATCAGACTGACAGTTAAACAGAGAAAATGAAGCATTTTCAAGGATTCAGAATCAAGTACAATACCAGTCAGGCCAAATGCGCGAATGAAGTGTCCTGCGGTAGACTGTGGATAAATAATAAAATAAGGGAAGAATGTCGAGAGTTTTTGCAGAGGTCCGAAGTCATCCCTGGAACGTGGCATTCCTTAGTGGGAACGAATCAAAGACCATGTGCGCCCGCCCACTGTCTCAGCCTCCAGGAACCGTGCGGGCGCTGACTGCGTCCCAGGCTGGCGGTGCCGCGGGAGCTGGCCACAGGCCCCGCGTGTCTGTGCATCCTGCACGCGGGTGGTAGAGCTGCCCTGTAGGTCGGGGGCCTCAGTAGTTGGTGGTGCAGAGGTGTAACGGTTTGATGTCCATGCACAGAGACAGACGCGTCTCTCTGATCCCCCAATGAGCGCCCTGACGTCGCTGAGCCCTCTCAGGCTGCCCCTGGGCCCACCTGAAGGGTGGAGAAGACGCTGCTGTCCTTTGTCTGCTGTGTCTGGGGTGGAGGCAGGGACGGCTTCCCACACCGTTTGGCCTTGGCAGCACTGGCAGTGGACGTTGTTATTTTGCGTGAAGACAAGGTCTCTGCTGTGTGAGACCCTCCACCCCACCAGGGCAAGTAGTGAGGCATCTGGGAGCTCCAGGTTCTGTCGGGCTTCTTTCTCGTGCACATGAATCCATGCCGGTGGTAAAGACAGACTCTGCTCTGTGCGTTTAAGTTTTCTTAGGCTGCAACTCCCTGCTGGGCGGGCGTGTGGCAGCATGGGGGGCTGGGAGCAGGCTCCGGGCTCCACTCTGGCTGCCACCGTGGGGGTGGCATCCTCCCAGGCAGGACAGCGTCCTCCTGGAAATAGTTTCCACTCCACATGCGCCCCGCATGTGCCCCATCGTCATGGCAGCGGGCTTGCACGTCCAGCGTGTGCCCTGTGCCCCAGGCAAATAGTGCTCCTCGGTTTCCTCCCTGCACTGGTGTGGGCGCTGGTGCGGTTGCTCAGCGTGCATGGCTTGCTGTCCCAGACTTTCACGTCTCTGAGCCTCCCTCCTCCTGCGCAGGCTGGGATGTAGGGACTTAGCAGAAGGGAAGGGCTTCCGGATGTCTGGCAGGTGAAGCAGTTTGCTCTTACTGTTTAGAATCAGATTTATTCCAGGGCTGGGGCTGTAGTTTAGGGTAGAGCATTTGCCTAGCATGCATGAGGGCTCAAAACTGGGGAGAGAAAAATCAGATTTTGAAATCTTATTTGCCTGTCATATAATAGGTGTTCAGGGAACAAAGTTTAATAGGAAAATATTCAGCTGATGTTTGGAGTGTAACTGAGTGAGGTTGGGAGCCCTGTGGGAAGTGGATTTTGGCCCTGTCATCTCTTTTCAGTGACTATTACAGCACCTCATTTGGATCACTTCCTGTGGGGGATCACCCCAGCCGGGCAGTAGTTGCTTGGAGTCCTTTCAGAGTCATAAAATTCCTAGGAGATTTTAATCTAGGATATCTTAGTGAAAAGGGAATGCATTTTCCTTCCTTCTAGGTTGTACCTAGTTATATTAAAAATATATAAGTGAAACATTTGATTGTAGATGAAAAATAAATGACCTACTTTAGGTCTCATGGGTAACAGTGCTGTTAAAATGAAAAAAAATCAGTTTTAATTATTCTACTGATGTGCAGGTACCTATGCTATTTCTATCGATTTATGTTTGTAACCTTTTCTTCAAAGTTTATGGTAATAATTATTAAGCATAATTCATGTTGCAGATTTAGGCAAGCTTTAAGATTATTTATCCTCTGTTGAAAGCTCAAAAGACACCGGAGAGAAGGAAGTAGCAGAGAGTGGGAGAGTTGAAAGTGTACCTCTCATAGCAAGCCTTTAAGTAAAACCCAGAAACATAATTCAATTAATACTGGGAAGAGCTCTGCTTTTTGATAGTTGATATTTAATTTCATACAAAAGGGCTTTCAGTAAACACAATTTACTTAAAATTTTTTCTGATAGAACTATCTTATATTATTAACTGTCTGTCCGTTAAAGAATTAAATGAAATTTCCAACAGTTTAAAAAATAGTCAGTTCTTTAAACCAGTGAGGATCATGTGAAGTAACCTGTGAATCAAAACAGTGAAATCTAACCGTTGGTTTTACCACAAAGGAGTTTTGGTCTGTGTGTGCAGGAAAGAGTTAAGGTTTTTAGTTAACGAAATGGTTAATAATAAAGATCTCCCTTTCAGATCTGTCATGAATATTGGTGCAGTTCTGAATAAAAATCTTTAAACACTCAGATAATTGTTAAACATTAGAAATCAACATTTTTAAAAGTTGCATGCCTCATGTAAATCAAAATGTACCATCGGTTGGGAAATTGTAGGACAAACCTTAAGTAATTTTTTTGTGTTGCTGATGTTTAACTCCTCATCCAGTGGAATTGGTAAATAACTAATTTTTCATTCTCAAGTGCAGGGAGCATACCTTGCTCCTTACTTGTCTCCCCCGCTCTGCGTTGCCTGTATAGAAACAGATGTCTGAATTTTATAAAATTACTGTCCAGTAGGTGTCATCGCACATTCACAAACAGCCTACTCTGTGAACAAAATTGTTCTGGCAAAACATGGCCTTAAGTTTCAGACACAGACACATGAGCACGCACACGTGCACACACCCGTACACACACCCCCGCACAGTGTCCAGGTATTGTGCTTCAGAGGATGCAGTAGACACCCTGTCACAGTCCAGACACGGACAGTCACACACCAGCACGTCTCCTCCACAGTGCATCCCGCAGTCTCTTTTCCCGAGCAGGCGTGTGGGGGTCAGCATTTCCAGAGAACAGAGGCAAACACGTGTGAGGAGAGGCAGTGTACAGAAACTGGCCCCCGCGGCCACAGAACCTGCCGAATGCCCAGGTCAGTGAGTTGGCAGGCTGAGATGGGGGAGACCTGCTGGCGCACGCTCCAGCCTGGTGCCAGCAGGCTCAGGGTGCAAGAAGAGTATGTGTTCCGTGCAGCTACAGAGGCAGACAGAGGTGAGCCAAGCCAAACGTCCCGCTTGCGGGTGTTCCGATAGGAAGTTTGCTCTCAGTCGGAAAGGAGCACCAGCCTTTTCTTCTGCTCAGGCCTTCAGTGGCTGGGATGAGGTCCATCGCAGCGGCAGCGCCCTCTGGCTCAAGGGTGCATCTCATCCAGAAGCACCTCACACGTGCACCCAGGGTCATGTTTGACCAAACGTCTGGGTGGCCTGTGGCCTTGTCACATTGACATGCAGAAGCAACCATGCTGAAGTCCCTGAAGCTTTAGCAGTTCTCGTTCAGGTGTCCTGGCTGCCCCTTGCAGTCCAGTGGGTGGTGGGCAGCTCAGCAGCACCTGTTCCCCACCCGGTGACTCCCAGCCTCCTTGTAAATGCTCAGGTTTCAGCTCTTCTTTGGTGACAAGTTAGGGGAGCTGACTCTGGCGGGCTGTCACAGGCTGGACCTGCCAGGGTGCCTTCTAAGGCTAGTGTATGGCGTGGGCCCCAGGACTTCGGACATTTCTAAAACACCCCTGAAATCAGGGGAGTTGTGCTTTGTGAAGTGTGTTCAGGAAGGTCCCAAAGAACCCTTGGCCCGGTGACTGTCTGTGGAATACCCCCGAATCCCTGTGTGCAGACTCTCTTATACACTACGCAAAGACAGCACACACAACATGTAGATATATGTGGGCTCGTCCATGGCGTGCACATTATAAACACATACGCACATACATACATGCATGTTTGTGTGTAACACATGTACATACCCATACACACATAGACATAGGTGTGCTTACTGTACATGCATAAATACACCCTAAAATACAGATAGTACAGGGAAGCGAATCAGGTCAGCCTGGTTCTGTGCCCCCCTAGAGACAGAACCAAAGTAGACTTTTAAAGTCATCCTGAAGCCGGGCATGGTGGCGCACACCTTTAATCCCAGCACTCGGGAGGCTGAGGTAGGCGGAGCGTTGTGAGTTCGAGGCCGGCTTAGGCTACATAGTGTGACCCTGCCTCACAAAACCAGGGCTGGGAGTTTGGCTCAGTGCCTTAAGCGCCTGCCCTGGCAGGCGCGAGGTTGTGAGTTCAATCCCCGGTGCCGCAAAAAAAAAATAAATAAATAAATAAAATAAAGTCATCCTGAATTCGGAGCCAGCCCTGAAGGGCACAGGCAGGGCCCTGCGGTAAGGCGTGTCCTCAGAGGCTGGGGGCCAGAGGGCTCTGTGGGATAAGATTGTAGCCACCACCTGGCGCAGGAGGGAGAAGGAGGTGGCCAGGCCGGGGAAGCGCACACAAGTGAGAGACACAGTACAAATCCAGCCACAACCGCTGGCTTATACATGTGTGTGTCTCTAGATGGGTACGTGGGTATGTGTATGTGCACACACTAAACACTGTGTTTTAAAGTTAGTGTGAAGTCACTGTCATCTCATCATTTATAATGTGACTGGTCTTAAACTGAAAGGTCTCTTGACATGTTTTTAACTTTATAATATCTGAAAGTTTTAATTTTTTTTTTTTCTTGAGACAGGGTGTCACTATATAGTTGAGGCTAGCTTTGAGCTCACTACGCAACTCAGGCTGGCCTTGGATTCTTGGCAGTCCTCTTGCGTCAGCCTCCTAAGTGTGGGATTACAGGCATGCACCACTATTCCTGGCGAGGGTTTTAATTTTAAGGGGTAACTTTCGTATTATGTCAGTGAAGTGTCAAACTTGTACATAGTGTAATTTTGTTACTGCTTCTTTATTAGTTTTCCAGTTTGGCCTTCTGTGGTATTTTGTATAATAGTGTTTATTCGTTTCTGAAAGCTAACTGAAATCCAGTTGAATAGATTGCTTTTAATCAGTGTAGTCTTCTACAAATTAGACTAAAGGAAGACATGAGCTGTGCTTGTAAACAAAAAATTTATTTATACAATTATTCTGTCTTAAATTAATTGTAAGATTCCTAAAAGAAGATCAGTGATTTGTAATTTTGAATAATAAAATGACATCCACAGTGCTTCTGAGTATTTACCCAGGGGATGCATGGGTCCTGTTGGATTGCTCCACGTTCACTCTGAGTGCACTGTTGCTTCTGTTCTCATCACAAGGAAGTGATCAGAATGTTATGAGCGAGACGTGTTGTGTTGTGACACATGGGATTGTCGATGGAAACAATCCGTCTGTAGAATTGGTAGTTTGGGAAATCCGTCTGTAGAATTGGTAGTTTCAGCTTAATTCGTAGGCTTACTTGTAGGAATTGTATTGAAAGATTTTAGGAAGATAAGTGATTGCTTGTTAGAATAAAAAACATTTTCTAATTAATCAATAGTTCCAAACTTCAATTATTTCTTAAGTACTCTATTTGCTCAAGTTATATTTCATGTTCTCATGGCAACTGCTGATACATTTCTCATTTTTCTGGATTACTTCTAGAAGGCAACTAATGCATTTTATTTTGCTTTTTAATTTTTCAGACTGCAGAGAAGTCGGGGCAGGTTGAAAGATCAAAGAACGTCAGGCAGAGACAAAGTGATTTCAAGGTGAGTGAGGGTGCTCATGCCGAGGCTCCCTCGGGCGGGTGACCCATCCAAAGTGAGCGGAAGAGACCAGGCCTGCGCCCACCCTGCTCGATGGCTCTGAGCTGAACGTTCTGCTTGTTGTTTTGCAGAAGATGATTCAGGAAGTCATGCAGGCCCTGGTGAAGCTGGTGCGCAGCGCCCTGCTGCCCCTGAGCATGCGGGAGGCTGAGGCCCGGCAGTACGGCGGCTGGGAGGTCAGGGCCGAGCTCTCGGGCCAGTGGCTCACACATGTCATCCAGACCCTGCGGTGAGTCCTCGGAGGAGCGGCGCTCCTTTTACTTTGGGGGGACATAGCTGGCGTGGGACAGAAGAAGAAGTGTTCCTTTCCCGCTCAGGCCGCGGCCTCCCCCGTTGCTCACGGGTCACCCGGCAGCACGGTGCTTGTGCGCCCTGGTGCAGAGGCCAGGCGCCTGCGGCTTCTCACCGCCCCCTCGGGGTCACCCTGCTTGCCGTGGTCCCCTGCGCTCTGTCCTCACCTTGTGCTCTGGGGTGGAAGCGATGGGTCCCCTCTGCTCACTCCGCATCTTGGGTTTGTGTTCCAGGCTCACTTACGAGTCTCTGACTGCCCTCGAGATCCCCAATGACGTGCTGCAGGCTGTGCAGGACCTCGTCCTGGACCTCCGCGTGCGCTGTGTGATGGTGACCTTGCAGCACTCGGCAGAAGGTGGGTGCCAAGTCCCTGCATGGTGGCCTGTGTGGTGGTCAGCTGAGTGCGCCACCTCCCGGCTTCCAGATCCTTGAGAATAAGACAAAACGGCTCTTCTGGAAATTCGAGTACTTAATTGCTTGCATTTCTAGCTAGTCAACAGATTTTTTTTTTTATACTGTTTTTGACATCTTCTAGAAGATAATGAGCTGAGATGAAAGGTGATACAGAAATTAAGATGGATATGCTTTAAAATATTTAAAAATATAAGTAGAAAATATAGAATACAAAATGTATATAAATTATGTACCCAATTTAAAAATGTGTCCATTTTGAAAATTTTCATTTAGAAAGATCATTGTAAGATTAGAAAAAAGGCCAATGGCAGTGGTTCTCTGGGTGCTAGAAATTATAGATGCTTCTTGTTTCCTTGATACTTTTTAAATTTTTCAGGAATTCCTACCTGAATCATAAGATGCAATAAGGATTACGTTTATAAATCAACTTGTTGGGTATTAAATATTTCCAAAGACGATCAAGATCATTGTTAGAAATGGCATGCTCTGCTACTGCCTCCGTCCGGGCTTTTTACTGAGGTGGTCGTGTGTATGCAACCCTAGTAGTTAACGCGCTGTGTGCATGGGAAGGGGCAGCGGCTAGGGAGCTCTGAGCCCCACAGTGCCAGCGCTCAGGGCAGCAGCCTCCCTTCCCCCGCCTGGAAATCACTTTGTCATGACAGGCAGGACTCTGGTAGGACATTTAAACAGGATGCAAGGAGTTACTCAGACATCTTAGGGGAAAATACTCGAGGGCTTATTTTGTGCACGTTTAGAATTATAAAAAGCCCTGAATAAGTACTGTTGTCTCAAGTTGTCATTAAGCCTAGTCTGTAGTTCTCAAATTGGACAATGCAGTAAAAATGTTTTACTTACAATAATGTTTTATTGGAAAAATTCAGTGAATGATGCATATTTAAATCCTCAAGTGGACTAAAATTATATTCTATCCCTACTTTCACCAAATTTTTATAAACCTTTGTAAAATAAGGCTGTAATTTTCATAGATTTTTATCTCTATAAAGTACAGTGAGATGATTGTATTAAAAAGTACTCACGTTTGTTTTCCTTGTAGAGATAAAACGGTTAGCTGAAAAAGAGGACTGGATTGTGGATAATGAAGGGCTGACTTCCCTCGTGAGTTGAAATCCTTCTTGTTAGTACTAATGTTCACCGTGCCCGAAGCCCAGGGCTTGTTATAGTAATGAGGGGTGTCCGTGCACTGGAACCTATAAGTAGTTTCTGTAATTTAAAAAAGAAGCTTCTTGAAGTTTCTCTCCTCGGAGTCATTTTTGTTTAATCACAAGTATTTAAAAATTAGTGAAAGCAGTGGGTTTCTTTTCGTGGTACCTGTGTTTGCGTTGCTTTTTCAAAAATCCATTAGGCTTAATTCCATGTGGCTCAGCAACCTGGAATCCTGAGACAAGCTGTCGGGAAGGAACACTGTTGCTGAGCCCTGAGATAAAACATGTAGGTGCAAGTGTGTCTGCGGATGCAGCCCCAGGCCAGGGGGCAGCTGCGCCGCACCCCCTTCCTTCCAGAACCGAGGCCTTTTCAGCCGTGGTGGTTCTTGCTGTTTTGGCCCCTGAGGCACAAGCCCCCAGCAGTGCTGGGGCGGCATCGCAGTGAGACTGCCCTCTGGCCGCACAGGTGGGATGCCCCTTTCCCTCTCACTGGCCCCACAGGCTCTCCCTTTCCTCTTGGGACCCTGTGCTCTGGCCACCCAAGGCTGCCCACCTGCCAGGCACTGTGAGCAGTGCTGACCACTGTCCTCACACGGGGTGGCCAGAGCCCATCCGCGTGTCCACGTCCTCGCTGCAGAGGCGGGGGTGCGGCTCTTAGCAGATCAGGAGGTGTTTCCAGTTTCTGCTTGTTCTTAAGCAGGAAGGAAAAAACATATTCCGAGGAGAGAACTTCTAGTTTCTGCCTAGATGAGGAATCAAGAATAAAATGTTTGGCCACCTGTACTCACAGACAGGAATGAGCTGGGCTGTCGAGGGTGAATCTGCCACTTGCTGTTTCTTGTCCTCCTCAGCCTTCTGTACTTCCTCCTGGCAAGCTGGGGCTTGGGGCTGGTTCCATTCTGCCCAAGTTCAGGGCTCTTCTTACTGTAGATATACACCAGTGCAAGCTACTTCAAGTGATGATGCACATTAGAAAAGATGTTTTGTAAATCAAATTATGCTGTAACTGTGTTAGTTTTAACAACTCTATTAATGTATTTTAAAGCATTTTTTTTATAGTTTGATTGATTGGACTTACACTGTTAGTCACAGTTGTTGGTATTTATATAAAAACCCTGCCAGAGCTGGTTCGCCCTCCTTCCAGGCCTTTGTTGAAAGGTACACAGCACCCAGGAGGGCAGCCGCTTGAAATGCGCACAAAGACGGCATGTAAAATATCTCAACTTCTTATATGGATTATGTGTCAAAATTTTAAAATTCGAACAGATTGCATTAAGTAATTACATTAAAATTACCTTATTTCTTACTTTTTAATGTGGTTTACTGGTAGACCTGAAGTACATTGGGGGCCGTGTAGGTGGCTTGGTTACACCCCTGTGGGCAGTGCTGGCTGCAGGAGAGCATGCAGCCATCGCCCGGGGTCAGGGCCTGTCCCCAGCAGCCGGTGCCCTGGGCCCCGAGCATCACCTGGGTGGCAGAGCAGAGCACCTCCTCCCAGGGCCATGGGTTAGGATTACATGAGATACTGTGGATATATAGTGCTTTGTAAACTGCAAATCTTTGGGCAAACTTACAGGACTTTGATTTGTTAAGTTAATACTCGTAACAACTGGAGTCCCTATGATGAGTTAAGGTTACCTAGTTCCTTACTACATCTTCACAGCTCTTTCATAGGGTTCTATTGTGATCATCACAGTGAGATTGAAAGGCAGGCCGGAAGGGGTGACGGGCCGTTCCCCCGGGTAACGTGCCGGAGTGAGATAGTCGTGAGCGGATCAGACATTAAGTCGCTTTAGCGCCTGCTGTCCCACACCCGCTGCAGCGCGCCTCTCGGCGGGTTCAGTTTGAGAAAACAGTCTCTGTTGCCAGGGTTTTGTATTTCATTAAAACTGAAAAAGCTGGCCATGAACTCAGTGTTAGGGCGTGAAATAGGTCCGGGTCTTGGGTCCCTCAGGGCGGTGCTCCTGGCACACAGGGGTCGCATCCCAGCGCTGCGGGATGGGATGGTCACACAGAGGCCTCCAGCACAGGAGGGCAGACTGACCTCAGTAGTGGGGTTGTACCAGGAAGTGAGCAGTTTCCCATCGCACGTGCCTCATGCAGGCCCCACACGTGCGTGCAGAGAAGGAAGAAAATGCTGGAGCCCATGGCGTGTGAGTGCGGGACCACCGTTCCCGCATCAGGAGGAGGCGCGAAGCGAAGGGCACTGACTGGGGCCAGATAGTGCTAACTCAGTTCTCCTGGCTGCTCTTACCCGCCTCTCTTAAGAGGACAGGTGAATCAACGTTTGCAATAGTCTAGATTCCCGCTTTGAGTAACCGACCGGCTGCGTGTGAGATCCTGAGACCAAACAAGGGCTTCATCGTGCAGCCTCCCATCTCCATTTCCGCGCATTCCCACAGCGCCCGTCCAGTGCGCTCACCTCTCTCCCCACGGCCAGGACGGGGAGCCTTGCTTCTCGCCGGAGCGGAGTCCCTGAGCCGTGGTCTGGTTAGGACAGCGCTGCTTTCTTCCTAGGCAGCTCATTTGAAAGCATCCTGTTTTCTTCTCAGGTCAAATATGATCTCTGCTTTTTTTCATTTTGGACAGTTCTGAGAATTTCTTGTTTCAGAAGAACTGGAATGATTTGTGATAACTTCTCACAATTAGCCAAGCTGGATGATTCACTGACAGCATGGAGATGGTACTGTTCCTAGCTTTCAGAGCAAAGAAAAAGAGCTTTGAGACTGTTGCTTGTTCCCAGTGTAACTGAAACTGCTCCCCGAGCCAGCTAGGACTCCTGTCCGTTTGCTCGTGCATGGAGGTGTAGACATTAAGGAGGCTAGTTCAGATCTCAGCAGAGGGTGTCCGAGCGCACACCCGAGGTGAAGGCGGGTTGAATCTTCCGCGTGGCCTCTTGTGCGTATGCTCAGTGTGTGATTCTTACTGTGCTGACCTCGTTGTATTTTTGAGACTGCCAAAGCAGGTAGGTCAGATGAGTAAGGTCAGTCATCTAACAGACTGTTTTATAAGGTGGGATCGAGCGCAGGGCCTGCACACTGGCTGGTAACACGCGTGTCGGCTCTCAGCACTTTCTGTGCAGTCAGCAGCCCTTCCTCCGCTCCCTGCCTCTCCTTGTCTGTACTTCAGCGTTTAAATATTCTTCACAGTGCTTTCTGGTGGCTTCGGGGATGCAGCAATAAAAATACTGTGAAGCTGAGGCTGTATTTTTACTTTCATTAAGTCAAGACTCATTTTTAAAACAATAAACTTGTCTCAGCCCGCCTGTGCACGTGAGTGTGCCTGCATGCATATATATTGATGGATAGATGTGCTGTTGCTTCCCTTCTTCTGTTAGTTTCCTTTTTTTTCCCTCAAAAAAACATAGGAAGGGATGTGGCATGGATGTCAAGGAGAGGCTCTGCCATGGGACTCGTGAACGTGGGTCCCTCCCCACTGTGAGCCCCACTCCCAGCCCCGCCTGCCCCTGGCTTGTGCTTAGCCCTGGGCCATCCTCACCTCCTCCTCTGCCCTCAGGCACGGGGTCACTGTCCTCCCGAGCCACCCACACCCTGACCCTGCGCTGGGGGCGGGGCAGCTGCTCCTCCACTGCCGGGCTCGGCCTCTGGTCTCGGGGGGCCTTCTCTGACCGTGCTGCTTAGGTTTGACACCTCCCACCCCAGCACACTTCGCTCTGAATTCTGCATGCTTGTCTCATGGTCCTTTGTGTAATTTTCTATTGCAGCTTTATTTCTATACTTTTTTAAAAGCTGTTTTTGATGAGATTTTCATGGCTATATCTCCTGACTGGAAAGAATCTTTCCTGAGAATTCTGTATTATTCACCCTTGGGTCTCTGTCATCTAGAATAAAAGCTTCACAAGGTGTTAGGTGTTATTCAGGCTTAGCTCCAAATGCCCTTGGTTGAACACATTTTCAAGTTTCCTGTTCTGGCTTAATTCATGTAGAAAATGACTATCACGAGCTGTTTGATTTAGCAGTCTCCTGCCTCTTCCCTGTCGTTATTAGTGAATTAGACCTGGTGAACTGGTGGAGCTGTGGAGCGTCTCGGCGGCAGACCTCACCCCTCCCAGCCTGTGCCCGGGAGGTGTGCGTGAGCCGTGGGCTCGTACTGGGTCTCTGTCGTGTTGTCATTTACCTCTCAGGACAGCTGAGTTTTATAGAAAATGTCCATTGTATTTGAGTTTATTTTAGTGAATTAGGTATACTTTTCTCATCTTCAGATTCCCCCACTTTTGAAACAGTAAGTGCAAAACACGTGCAGATGTAAAGGTCTGTAATCTGGTGATTATGGGTAATGGGATGGGCGACCCTTTCCCTAAACCCAAAAGATGGAGAGTTTTAGACCTCGTCCATGTGGGCGGGTCTCTCACCAGCCGGGTTTGCCTGGGAATCTGAGATGTCTGTTCTCTCTTTTGCAGCCATGCCAGTTTGAGCAGTGCATCGTGCACGCACTGCAGTCGCTGAGAGGGGTTTTGGAGTGCAAGCCCGGAGAAGCCAGCGTGAGTCTCCGTCCCAGGTCACCCCCGGCCGTTCCTGGGGAGCCACCCTTGCGGTCAGCACTGTGCAAGTCTCGTGACCTTACCACTCGGGGTCTCATTGAGTAACGGCACGGACACGACGCAGTGCTTTCCACTTGCCGGGGCTGGGGCAGCGGCAGGGCGGGGCGGGGGAGGGCTGTGCACAGAGCCCTTGGACCAGTGCTTGTACAGCAGGGCGCACCGACTGGTGTCAAGCACCAGCTCGGTCTCCCCAAGCTGGAGACCCCCGAGAGGCTGCCCGTGACCCAAGCAGTTCCCCATTTTATCTCTAACTTCAGAAGCAAAAGGTTTGGTTTTGTTCGCAGAGTCCAAAAATGCTGTTCCAAATTCTTCCTGATAGGTCTTTCAGCACCCTGAAACGCAGGAGGAGGTCTGCCAGCTCAGCGCCGCCATCCTGCAGGTAACGCCGAGGTGCAGAGTTCCTCTGGCAGCCCCTCTGTGTGCCAAAGAGACGCGATATGGGCTCTTTTAGCCTTACCTGTTTAGGTCCTGTAGTGTTGATTCCTGCTTGCTTTAACAGTGCCCAAATGTTTCATTTATAGTGTTTGCATGGTATTTCCATTAGATCACAAAGTAAATTAAGTGATAATTGCTTGTTTCTATTTTAAGTTTTTCTTATGAAGATCAGTGCTTTCTAGGTACATAAAGATGAGCATGTTAGTGAATAGATAAGAGAAAAAAAAAGAATTTTTTTCTAATATTTAAGAATTTTTTATTTTTTTTGGTGATACTGGAATTTTGATCCAGGACCTTCAGCTGTGCTACATCCCCACCACTTTTTATTTTTACTTATTTTATTTTATTTTTGAGACAGGGTCTCACTGAGTTGAGCAGGCTGGCTTCACACTTGTGATCCTCCTCCTCAGTTTCCCAGACAGCCAGATTACAGATGTGCACCACCACACCTCGCTGAGCACTTGATCACTGATCCGAACGGAGATGCTCTTTATTTGTGTTGCTCATGTAGTGTTTGTGGGTGAAATAGCAGATTTCTACAGCTTATGTGGCGTACAAGTACATGTATGCTTAATAAAACCCTTCCTCACTTCAACACTCACGTGATAGATCATTCTAACGTGTTCCTGGGACTTTGTACTTTTGACTTAGGTTTTTATATGTTGTCTGGAACAGTTGAGCACCAAACCTGATGCGGACATAGATACAACACAGTAAGTAATAATCTCATGGATGCATTTTAAGAGAACTTAAAATGCATGATCAAGTTATTTATCTGGTTTTATGTCCTTAGGCATCTAGCAAGGGAGCTAGCTTGCTTGTATTAAAGTCATAGTTTTATATACTTAACTTACGTTCTTTTCATAATTTCTTAGTCTTCTGAACTTCGTCTTACGAGAGAGATGTTGAGCGTGTTGAACACTTAGTTTACTTATTTTCCAGAAGAATGGGCCATACAGTAATGAAGTTCAGCGTTTAAGTGTGCACCCTTGTTGGCTGCTCACACAACTTTGGCATTAGGAGATGGCACGGGGCTCTTGCGGGGGACGGAGGGGCGATATGAGTGTCAGGGATAGCAGCATAAAGTGTTTGTTTTCTTTTTAATCTAGTTTTTTCTGAATGATATTTGGCATGCGTAATCTCTGCTTAAAATTCAGTGTAACACAGATAATATCATATGAAAACAAATGCCTCTTCAATTTAATGTTAAAGTATGTTTTTATTTTGTCTATTTCCTAGTATTGGTTTTTGCTTATCTGTATATAAAACTATAACTTCTCTAGAGACCTAAGAAGGTTTTAATTCTTTAGGTTTTGATGTGATTCTACATGTTTGGGTTACTAACCTATCAGAATTTGAATCGTTAATCAGAATCTTTATATGAATTGAATAAGTCTTTCCTGTTCCACGTGTCACTGATCTCTAGTGCATACTGCAGTGTGTTTCTGAACGTCTTTCTCTTCGTGCCGATGTGCATTACAGCACTCAGCACTGTTTCTGTGTCTCTCAGTGGCACCCATTTGTTACCTCTGTATTTGAAATATTTTATGTGTTTCATGGTTTTACTCCATCAGTCAAGTTTGAAGAAGTAAGCCATGCTGGGGTGTTGATTGCAATTCAGTTCCATCTGTGAAGTAGTGGGTTTATGTGGCCTTACCCTGCCACCAGCTTCTTTTGTCTCTGGTCACTTGCGGGTTATCAGCTAGCTCCCTAGCTTCACCTGTGTGAGGGTATTATTGTGGAAGTGTGCTTGGAAAAAGTCCCTGAAAATTCTGATAGGCAAAAATATGTTGATTATTTGACATTTCCCCTTAGATGCTTTGTTTTTAATCTATAGTAAACCAGTTTTGAAGAGACCAAAGAGTAGATTTCATGTGTGGACCAGTTGATAGTCCATACTGCCTTTTTTGAGCTATGCTTATCAAACATAAAAACCTACAGAAAGTTATTTGATTTGCATCAGAATGTTTTCAAATCATATTTACATATAGCTCATTGTATTTTAAACTGTAGTACTTTAATTGAAATCTTCTCTTCTGTACGCAGCCTCTCCGTCGATGTGTCTTCTCCTGATTTGTTTGGAAGCACCCACGAAGACTTCAGTTTGACTTCTGTAAGTAAGATGGCAGACAGAAAGTGACGGACGTGCGTCATTTTGGAACTGCTTAGGGCCGTTTTGTGATCCTGTGGGTGCCTCTGCCTCCCTGGGGCGCGCAGTGTGGGTTCTGCCATATATCGGGTGACGCTGTTATGGTGTGCAAAAGCTCCGTGAGTGTGGCTGCGCTGAGCTCCACACCCAGAACCGCATGCTGAACTGCACTGGGTGCATCTTTGTGGGGTCTCGGGGCCCACGGGGCCCCAGCTGCCCCAGCTGCCTGGTGCTGGACGTCAGTCTGCTTCCTTCCTGTGAGTTCCCCACGATGTGTGATCGCAGGATGCATGGCCAGAGTGAAGTCAGACCAGCACACAGTCACACACACAGCCACACTTACACACAGCCACGCAGCCACACACATACAGCCACACATATGCAGCTGTACAGCCACACACGCAGCCACACACATACAACCACACAGCCACACACATACAGCTGTACAACCACACACACACAGTCTCACACACAGCCACACACATGCAGCCACACAGTCTCACATACAGCCACAAAGCCACACACACAGCCACACACACACACACACACACACAGCCACACTCACACACAGCTACACACATACAACCACACACATGCAGCCACACACATGCTTCAGGTGGATGCTTGTATATTTTGTATTTTATGTGCAGATTTTATATATGTATATTTGTTTCTATTTTACATGTGTGTATTATGTTTATATGTTGCATATATTTGTTTTATATACGTGCATGTTTATTTTTAACATACACATTTATTTAGGGATAATTCACATACATATATTACCATATTTATACATTTAGCTGTTGAAAGAAGCTCGAACTTCTTTAAAAAAATACCTTCCCCATGATGCATTGTGTGTATGTATCTTAAAAAAAAGAAGTATGAGCTGTTTGCTGCCCTGCGTTATTCACAGTTATTATGTTTATCACTGTGAATTCCTAAATAATAGATGGCTTGGTATATTAAGAAAAATAGAGTTTAGTGAAAGTAATTAAAGGCATTCTAGGTTTACTCACGAGTGTGATGAGGTAAAGAACATTGCCATTCACCGAGATAAACAGCTTCTAAGGAAAGAATAAACACTTGCTTCGGGGCCGACTGTGCGGACTCAGTGACACTTGGTGGCAGTGCCTGCTGGGAGAGTGGACGTCCTTGTCCAGACCCCAGGAAGGAAACCAGGCAGGCTTGTGGATAGCTGCATGTGTGTGGGCGATAGGAGGCTGCCAGTGCGTGAGAACACTAAGGAAAATACTAGCTGTTTCGCCCAGCCAAACCTGTGGCTGGCAGGCCCCCCAAAGCTGTGGCAGGGGAGCCCTGGCAGGGTGCTGCCCCAGCTGCCCTGAGATGGGGCCAGTCGGGACTCCACAGAAAGGAGCACTGAATGCTGGGGCGATAAGTCCAAAACATTTGGGGGTGAGTCCTGCTGGGCTGTGGCGCTTTCTCTCTGTGGACAGTGGTCGCCGGGGGAGCTGCCAGCAGAGATGGCCTGGTGCCGAGGCCAGGTTCAAGGCGGCTCATGGCCCTGGGTGCACAGCTGGCTTCCGCCGCCTCTGCAATAGCAGGCCAGGCAGCATGCACAGTGCCAAGGCCAGGCCTGGACATGGGCGGTCCAGCACCGTGTGGAGGGGCTGGCGTCCTACACTTGCAGAGCGGGAGAAGGGTGGGCCTGATGTTAGAAATAATAGTGGGGGTACTGCAGTTTGGGGACGGCTGAGAACAGAGGCCTCGGGCTTTCTGAAGAGGAAAACCCAGTAGGGCAGCATCCTGGGAGAGATGGAAGCAGCCTCCCCAAGGAGCGCTGGGCGGCCAGCCGAGCGGGACCAGCATGCCAGGTGGGACCTGGAGCGGGGCGCCCCTTGCCAGCTGTCCTGGGAGAGCGGAGTCATGGGGGGATGAGTGAGGCCTCGCTGTGGGCTGGTGCGAGCCTTTTCCTGGGACGCAGAGAGGGAGAGTGCAGGCCAGGGTGGAGAGAGAGCTCGTTCAGGGTGGAGAAAGACCTTCCGGCTGCAGGCCAGGGTGCCTCTTCCTGGTCTTTCAGAACCAGCCCAACTCCTCCAGGGTTTGGAGTGGCAGCTCTGGGCCCGGCTGACTGGCTCCTGACGGCTGCTAGGCATTCACCCACAGGTGTGTGCACTCCTCCTGTGCAGGTCCTGCCCTGCGCCTGCCCTGTCCTCATCCCAGGGAGAGGGCACGGGGGCCCGTAGGCCACCGCACCCCGAGGACCTGCCCTGGGCCTGCTCTCAGCAGCCCGGACGCTGCTCACAGCCTCGGGCTGCCACAGCGCCCGGCTCTGGCCCACTGTACTCTGGAAGTTTCCTCTGTGTCCAAGTGCAGATCCTGCATTCCAGAAGCTGCCTGGCTGTCACTGGCCCGCCGTCCTTCTGGCTGAGCTCTTCCCAGGCTCTGTGTACCCAGGAGGGCGGCAGCCGTGGGAAGGCAGGGCTCTGGGTTCCCGTTCAGGGCGCCCTTCCCCGCGACCGTGGGCACATCACTGTACGTGTCCTTGACCTAGAGCAGGGGCACAGCATGCCGTGTTCTTCATCTGCAGTGCTGTCTTCAGTCAGGGACTTCTTACTGTCAAAGTCGATCTCCACCTGAGGTGTCAGTAAGCTTTTGATTCATCATCCTGGTTTAACATTTGTGTTGTTCGTTTGTTCTTCCCTTTGTATTTCACCTCATCCGTTAGACCTGACCAAAAAATACGCTTCCCAAGGGCGAGGCTGGCGGGCAGCACTCCGGTGGCTTCTGTTTTGCGAAGGAATCCCGCACGTTTCAGGCAGTCTCCTCTGTCAGCAGGCTGAGTCCGCTAGGTGAGGAGGCTTGACTCCGGAATTCTCTGAGAAACCAGTTGAGATCTTTGAGGACCGCGGTATTTTTGCATCGCTGATGAAATGTCTTATTTACTTGCTTTAAAAAGGACTAGTAACTAGGCTCAGGACAGAGGGAAGCGTGCCTTGCCATCTGACTGTGCCCAGGCCGTTAGTGCATTGCTCACTGCTTCCGTCTAGTGTCTCTCCCGCCGTTTACCCGCGCAGTGTGGGGAAGGGGCATTGTACATCACATGACCCGATGACCTCGTTTTGTAGTCCCCTCCCAGTCACCGTTAATTCAGGGCTGTTGGCAACCTTCAGCTCCTTGAGAGTTACAGTATTTCAATAATTCTTTGACCTTTTATTTGTAATTATTAACCAAAAAGGGCAGAGATTGGGCTGTATTTGCCCATAAATAAAGATAGGAACATCTTAGGTAAAGAAATGTAAGTTTCAGGACATTTGACTCAACATTGGACTCAGTTAAAATTGACCTAAATTATTGGGAAATTATTGGAAGATGTAAGACCTGCTTGGAGTTCAAAGACAGTGGTTCTTCTTTGGTCCAGATATACCTGAAAGAGGAGGAACCTGTTTGTTTCCTCATTTTCTAGACTGAACTACTTTCCTGTGGGTTCTTGTGAGTCTACACAGAAAGAATAAGCCAAGTACGGGTGAGAACTTTTCCTGGAAAGTGGCTTAGCCTTCGTTTTAGTCAAGGGACTGAGTGGAGGCCCCGGTGAGTCACAGCTGTTCCAGAGAACGCGCTTGGACCTGCAGAGCTCAGAACCCCTGTGCCTGGGCGAGCTACAGGAGCAGCAGCAGAAGCAGCAAGGGCCATTCCTGGAATTTTACTTAGAAAAATAGTTCTTCTGAACTGTAAAAGAGTACAGTACTCACCAGCCTCAGGCCGATTATTCTGCAGTTAGGCAGACCGAAGTCTGGCAAATGTAGCCGCAAGCGGGGCTCTGCCTTCTCTTCGGCTGCCCAGCCACTCCCTGTGGCAAGCGACTGGCTGCTGGGACCCTGCTTCCTGGCGGAAGGAAGCTGTTTCTGCACATAGAGCATTCTGGAAGGCTTAATGCTTCTAAAGACCCATCAAACACATTAATATAGAATGTCATTCTCTTCCAAGTTAAAAAAATTATAGATTATTTTTGATAATTTCTACATTTTCTGCAATTGGTTAATTGAAATAGCCACCTGTGTGGTCTTCTTGTTACATAACCTACTAAAGGAAACGTTATTTGATCCTCTTGTTCTCTGGTGCTGGGGCCGGAGCCTTGGGCACACTGGGCAAGTGGCTGCCGTGGGGCCGCAGCTCAGCCACGCTCGGCTCTCCGACGTCTTGTGCAGGAGTGAGCGACGTGTGGGGATGTGGGTTTGGCTCACGCTTCTCTCTGTTAGTGTTAGGAAAGAAGCAGCTAAGAGGAGCCAAGCATTGAATATTGATGTTAAAGATCAGAAGCATATAATTAAACTTAATAAGCGCTCGCACTTGGCATTTGTTCCGATGAATGTAATTTTCTTGACATTTGTTTTCATTCCAGGAGCAGCGACTTTTGATAGTCCTGAGTAACTGCCGCTGTCTAGAACGCCGCACCTTCCTGAATGTAGCGGAATATTTTGAGAAGCATAACTTCCAGGGAGTAGAAAAAATAACACAGGTGAGCACGTCCTCGGAACTGCACGGATGATGGTGTTGCCGGCTCGGCTGTCGGCTGGTGTGGGATCGGGCTCTTCCCTGCACACCTTCCCTCTCCCTGCCTCCACGGTGGCACGGTGCTCCTGCACGGGGCTGTGCTCCGCCACCCACTGGCTGCCTCGCACGATTCCCTTGGTCTCCTGCGGCTCCCCGGAGGATCCCACTCTCCACTCTTGTCCAGTCAGAGTGCTCCCGAGGTTACAGCTGGTTTATTCTCCACCGAGCTGTCCAGGACCGAGGGAAACAAAGGAAAGTCTCAGGCCCAGGTCCTTAGAAGTCATCTCACATTTGACTTCTTTCAGGTTCGAGCTTTCCACACTGCCCCCAGCACCCTTCGTGCTGCTGGGAGCCTGCAGAGAAACCCCTTCCTGCCGAGCCTCACCTGCCTTCCCCGCTTCCTTCCCACATGACCGCACACGCACACACGTGCTCGGCTCACAGTGGCTACAGGGTCCTTAGCAGCCTCCCTGAGAAATGCATGCCCTCCATTCTGGTCACTGGACATAGCAAAGTTAGCAGAAATAAGTCCTCTACAGGTCAGTGCAGTGGGTTCTTTAAATAAGGTTATCTCTTGTTTATACTTTTTTCAAGTAAGCAGAAAAGGAAAAAAAAAAAAAAGATGAAGTAATCATGTTACTAAAGGTTGACTGGTTCCTGGGCAAAGGTTTATCAGATTTCTAAGTAATACTACACTAGAACCACTTCTGAATGTCAGTACATTTTTCTCAAT
Source organism: Dasyprocta punctata (assembly GCA_004363535.1). Classification (NCBI taxonomy): domain Eukaryota; kingdom Metazoa; phylum Chordata; class Mammalia; order Rodentia; family Dasyproctidae; genus Dasyprocta; species Dasyprocta punctata. The sequence goes on from RJWM01001144.1 coordinate 50,469, forward strand.
GCAAAGATTCAGAAAGATAATGACCTTGTTAATCATATGATCAGTTTACTCTTGGTGGATAACATACTTTTTTATAAATGATGGTTCTTGTTCATAAACTAGATTGGGATTTTTTTTTTTTCGAAGAATGAAAATGTCAGAGTGGGCGGCTGTGTCTTGTTTTCCTGCCTTTTTGTAAAGATTAATCACTCTGATGAGAAATGTTGTGACTTAGGCTTTAAAGCCAAATGTCTGGTTTATTTCCAGAAATTCTTGAGAGTTGCAAGATGATGTCTTGCAATAAAAGGTACTATTTGTAGAAAGTGAACACTTTGCTTTTAAATAGGACAATAATGATGTGACTATATTTACTAGAGAAATTTTATTTAGCATTTGAAATATTTGAAATGATTAAAAATTACATATGAGAAGCAGATTTTTGTGAAGTAATAAGTAGGAACTTTGTGTTGTGTCAGTTTATATCCTTAAGAAACAGAATGAAATTGATATGAAAAAGGCTTTTTTAAAGTATCTTTCCCAGTTTCTACCCAGATCATTTTGAGAATAATAATATGAGGATCAGGAGTTGCAATGTAGAATACATGGCAGGGTGCTTTCCTCATTCAGAGTGTAGAGTATCTTTAATTGACCTTCTTGAATATTTTGAAATTACTCGATGGTGGTTGAATTGAATAGACAGTAAAAGAGGTGGATGTTCTAGCATTTGTGGTGCTTCTGTTTGTTACGTGCGAATCCATTAATTTCATGATGCCAGCCCAGTGGAACATACCTGACATGCAGGAAGTAAGCACCCTGGTCCTGTGTTTCGAGCATGCCCAGTCTCTTGTTCAAGTGGCAAACACCTGTACAAGCCTTGCAGGCACAGCCGCAGCTGAGCGTGGTCCCCCAGCAGTGGCTCCACATCTCCGCTGGACGCCGGGCGCCTTCTCAGGCCTCCTCCGGTCAGGGCTGACGCTGGCCGGGGCTTCCTTCAGCGGCGGCGTCTCCCTTCGTGTCTTCGCTTCTTTTCCTTTTTCCTTTCCAGACCGAGCACCTCACCGGCAGTGTGAGTGTTCCACTGTGTCCGAGTCCTCACCAGCGCCGAGTGCTCCTGTGCTCTTTGGATTTGTCAGTCTTATTGCTGCTTTAATTGGCTTTCCCTGATAAACGACAGCGTCGGACCCCCTTCTTACCCGTTTATGTATTTTCCGTTTACAGGGCACTTTCATCTCTTGAGCTCATTTTCAAATTGGGTTGTTCATCTCTCTGGTAGTGATTTTTAGAAGTGTGTAAAAAAGTCCTTTGTCACGTTTTATTTTTCCTCCTACCTATTCCTTGCTATTTTGTGTTCATAATGATATCCTGTGGGTAGATTTTTTTTTTTTTTTTTTGCATCACCGGGGATTGAACTCATAACCTCACACCTGCTAGGGCAGGTGCTTAAGCCACTGAGCCAAACTCCCAGCCCTGGTTTTTTGAGGCAGGGTCGCACTATGTAGCTCAGACCAGCCTTGCGCTTGCATTGTAGCCCAAGCCAGCCTTGAACTCACGACGCTCCCCCTACCTCAGCCTCCCGAGTGCTGGGATTAAAGTCGTGCGCCACCATGTGGGTAGAAATTTTTAGTGTTGATGAGATCATTTGTCAGTTTTGTATATATTTGTGTATTATTTTTATTATATCAAAATCTTTCCCTGATTCAGTACCCTAAATCCACTTTCCCAGCAGCCTCCTAATGTTCACTTCTGTGTTTGGATCTATAATCTGACTTGTATCAAGTTTTTCTATATTAAGCAAAGGGCTGAGGTTCATACTGTTTTTCACACGAGCACCACATTGTCCTACCACACTGTGTTGTGGAGTCTTCCTTTTCTTACTGAATTTCATTGGTGCCTTTGTCAAAAAAGTCAGAAGATGAGGCATGCGTCGCTCTGTGTGGGCTCCTCCTTCTGGTCCACCATTGTTGGAATTGCGTTGCGTTATTTATTACAGCTCTGCTCTAAGTCTTGAAATCATGTAGTTGTCTTCCAGCTTTGTTCTTTTCAAATTTTCTTGATTATATCAGGTCTTTTCCATTTATGTATAAATTTTAGGATTAGCCTGTGAAATTTTACCAACTAAAGGCCTTTTAGAAGTAGAAGTTCATTGGATTTGGGGACGATTAATAGTATCAATTCTTCCTATGTTTGTATTGATTTAGGACATCCTAAATTATTTTAGCAGCATTTTGTTGTTTTCAACAGAAATTTTACACATCTTTTTAAAAATTCTTAGTTTTTTGGTGCAAATATAAATGATAATATGTTGTAAATTATTTGACTAGTATTATAATTGATTTTTTTTGGATTCTTCATTAGCACATATTTCTGGTATAAAGTAAATACATTCATTGTTGGTACTTGATGTTTGTACATGATGTGTCTTAATAATTTTTTTTATGTTTTCTTTCCCCTCCTCTGTCTTGACATGTTTTGGTCCCCTTGCCATTTGAAAATATCCTCTATGTTTCCTAGAATATATCTTTTATTTTGCTATTTAATTTATTTATACCTTGGGTTTCTTTTGTGAGAGAAACCGTATGATATTTAAGCTTGTGTGATTTATTTCACTCAGAGTACATCCATTTCCATACAAATAATTCAAATTTATCCTTCTTTATGGCAGAGTAGTATTCCATTATGTGTAAGTACCACATTTTTTTTGTCCTTTCATCTGTTGATGGGCATATAGGCTGCTTCCAAGATTCACTATTATGAATTGCACTGCTGTAAATATGGATATCCATGTCTTTAATGCTTTGAGGAAGATACCTAGAACAGGAATAGCTGGATCAAATGGAATTGCTAGTTTCAGTTTTTTGAGGAATGTCCATTCTGATAACCATGGTGGTTCTACTGGTTTACATTCTTACCAGTGTAGAAGGGCTCCTTTCTCCCCACAGCTTTACCAGCATTTGTTACTGTTTAGTTTCTTGATGATGATAGCCGTTCTTTCTGGAGTAAGATAGAACCTCAATGTTTTTTAACTTCTCTGATGGCTAGCAACATCGAGCATTTCTTCATGTGTTTATTGGCCATTTGTACTTCTTCTGAGAAGCATCTGTTCACTTCAGTTGCCCATTTTTTGACTGGTTCTTTTATATGTATAATTTATATATAATTTTTTGAATTTTTTATATTTTATATAAATATATATAATTTTTTATTTTTTATATTTTAAATATTAATCCTCTGTCTGAGAAATAGCTGGGAAAAATTCTTTCCTATTCCGTAGGTTGTTTCTTCATTCTGTCAGTTGCTTCTTTTGTTCTGCAGGAGCTTTTTAATTTGATATGATCCTATTTGTTGATTCTTGATACTGTTCTCTGTGCAACCAGGGTTTTGTTTAGAAAGTCCTTGTCTATGCCTATGGCTTCAAGAGTTTTACCTATTTTGTCTTTCAGCAGGTTCAATGTTGCTGTTTTAACATCTAGATCTTTGATCCATTTTGATTTTTAGTTTGATGCATGGTGAGAAATATAATCTAGATTCAACCTTCTGCATGTGGATCGCCAGGTTTCCCAGAACCATTTATTATAGAGGTTCTCTGTGTGTTTTTGGCCCCTTTGTCAAAGATCGAATAATTGTATGTGCTTGGGATTGTGTCTGCATCCTGTCATCTGTTCCACTGGTCCACACCCCTGTTTTTGTGTCAGTTCCGTGTTCTTTTCATCACTTTGGCTTTGTGAAATAACTTGAAGTCTGGGATTGTAATGCCTCTCACTTTGCTCTTACTGTTCGGCATTGCTTTTGCTAGTCTGGATCTCTTTTGGTTCCATGTGAATTTCAGAATTGTTTTTTCCAATTCTGTGAAGAATGTGGTTGGTATTTTGATTGAGATTGCATTAAGTCTATGTAAAAGTTTTGAAGGTATGGACATTTTGACCATTAGTCTGCCTATCCATGAATAGGGGATATCTTTTCAATTTCTTGTGTCCTCTTTTATCTCCTTTTTCAGGACACCGTACTTTTCACTGTAGAGGACTTTCCTTGGTTAATTCTGGTGTTTAATTTTCCTTGGTGCTATTGTAAATGGTATTGTTTCTGAATTTCTTTTTCAGTGGGTTATTAGCATATGAGAATGCTGTTGGTTTTTGTGCATTAATTTTATATCCTGCTACATTGCTGAATTTGGTTATCAATTCTGGGAATCTTTGGGTAGATTTTTTGGGTTGTCTATGTAGAAGATCATGTCATCTGCAAATAATTTGATAATTTGACTTCTTCCTTTCCTATACAGACTTCTTTTTCTTGCCTAATTGTTCTAGATAATGTTTGGAGTACTGCATTAAGCAGAAGTGGTGGTAGTGGGCATCCTTGTCTTATTCCTGACTTTAGAGGGAAAGCTTTTGGTTTCCCCATTTAATATGATGCTGTCAGTACGTTTGTCATGAATGGTTCGTATCAGATTGAGATGGAGTCCTTCTGTACCTATTTTCTTCAGTGTTTTCATCATAAATGAATGTTGGATTTTGTCAAAGGCTTTTTCTGCATGTATTGATATCATCATGTGATTTTTGTTGTAGCTTCTGTTCATGTAATGTATTGCATTTGTCAGTTTGCATATATTGAACTGTCCTTGCATCTCTGAAATGAAGACTACTTTTTCTTCATGTATAAACATTTTGAAGACTCATTACCTTCTGTTTACGAGTATCTTGTGGAGGGTTTTGCATCTATATTCATTAAAGAGTTTGCTCTACTGCTTTTTTGGTTGGATCCTTGTCTAGCTTTGGAATCAGGGTAATGGTAGTTTCTAAGAATAACCTTGAGAGTCCTCCTTCCCTTTCAGTTTCTTTAAAGTGTTTAAGGAGTATTGGTGTGAGAGACTCCCTGAAGTTTTTGTGGAATTCAGCAATGATTCTGTCCATATCTTGTCCATATCTTGTCTTTTCTTAGTTCACAGGGTTTTTTCTAAATTACAGTTTCTATTTCATTGGATTATTTATTGGATTACTCAGGGGTTTTCTCTCTCCATTTAGTTTTGATAACTCATATGTATCTAGGACCTTCTGAATTCTCCAATTCATTAGCTTACAGATTTGCAAAGTAGTTAATAATCTTCTGGAGTTCAACATTGTCTGTTGTGATTTCGGCTTTTTCATCTCTAACTGCCTTGATTTGGATATTTTCGTTCCTTTTTTATTTTTGGTGAGACTGTCTGAGGGCTAATCTGTTTTGTTTACTTATATATCTTTTTTGAACAACCAGCTCTTTGATTCACTGATTCTTTGTATTGTTTTTGTTTGTTTGCTTGTGTTTGTTTTTGCTTTTTTAGCCTCAATTTCATTGATTTCTGCTGTGCTCTTTATAACCTCCTTCCCTGCCCTGGCTCTGGGTTTGGGTTTTCTCGTCTTTGTGCTGCCTTGGAATGCATCGTTAGGTTGTTGGTGTGGGCTCACTGCTTTTGCCATGCAGGTGAGTGCGTGTTCACAGCTAGAAGCTCCCCTTGAGTGCTGCCACCATTGTGTCCCATACAGTCGGGTATGTTGTAACATTACTTTTCAGCTTTAGGAGCTGTCTCAATATTTCCTTCACCCTCACCTGCTAACTAATAGTCTGTATTCTGTGTTTCTAGGTTAGCATGGCCTCACTGAAAGAACTTGACCAGAGACTCTTTGAGAACTACATTGAACTGAAAGCAGATCCCATTGTCGGCTCCTTGGAACCTGGGATTTATGCAGGCTACTTTGATTGGAAAGACTGCCTGCCTCCCACTGGTCAGTAACCAAGTCAGCGGGGTTCTCTAAGAGTCTCGTAGTGCATCTACAGTGATGAGCACGAGTGTGCTTTTATCAGCCAGTGTTTGCTTCAGCTTCTGCCGGTGTTATATATGTTCTCCTCATTTTTGCTGAGGGTGGGAAATTAGTTTTCCTTTCGCTTCTTATTCACTTAAACACATTTTTGGGTATTTTTATTATTGATACTCAGTTGTTTAGTTGCTCGTTAATTCAGAGAATCATTAACTATGCCTTTATCACCATTGATCATTTTAGTAATGCATGCATACTTCCTTTTTTGCATAAATATAAGAGTGACTGTGAGTGACAGTTTCCTGCAGTGATCTTGTGACCATCATCAGAAAATGTATCTAAGAAATCTGGTCACTTTTGTGTAAGACCTATTTATTGGTGCCGAGAAGGACAGAAGGAGAATGTGTAGGAGGAAGGTTATTACCGTGATTCAGAAAGGACATGGAGCCCCCGAAGGATGGCTGACGTGCTGCCACTGTTGTCCTTGTAACGTCAGTTGAAAGCCACTTCAGCCACGGTATAATTTGTATTTTAAAAATAATTATTGCTTTTGGAATCAAACAAGCATTTTGATTTTCTCCTTTTACGAAATACTGTGGAATATATGAATCCAAGCTACCTGTTAAATAGAAGTGGTGTTATGAAGAAATGTCTGTGTTTATTTTAGGTATAGGTTATACTTAGATACATATATGTAGCTGTACCAGTAAATTCTTAATAGGTTTGCCATAGTCTGTAGTCCTCTAACTAAAGTGTTTGCGTTTTGTTTTTATTATGTAATGCTTTTATTGGATGGCGATAAAGTGGTTTACTATTTAGACACTTTTTTATATGGTATTCACGTAGAATGATACCGAAAACCTGAACTGTTAAATTAATAATATTTTATGTGGCCATAGTCACTGGGTTTTCTGCAGTCATGTCATTGATAGTCTTATGAGACCTTCCTCTTCCAGCAGGAGGTGATTGATCTTTTTTTCCCTTCAACTCCATTACTTTTCCGTATTCCTGCTTCACTGTGCCCAAACTAGGTTGTGTCGTCGCCGTATTTTTCTGAATGTTGTGTTTGCAGTGCCCCTTGCCTGCATTCTCCGTGAGGGCTTGGTGTCAGTGCATCACACACCCTCATTCTTTTTGTGCCCTGCCCCAGTTGCCTTCCCATTTGCAAAAGATCATCTCTCAGGTTTCTGTTGTCTACCTTTCATTGTGCTCTTTGTTTTTAGTCTGCGTTTCTTACAGAAGAGAAACTATGTACTGTTTATACTGTGTGTCTGATTTATTTCACTTAATGCTACGGTTGGCGACAAGGTGCGTCCATTTTTCTACACTAGGCGGTTTCTTTCTAAAGCCTAAAGACAGATCCAGTTTGAGCATTGTAATCTGTTCCCTCCATCGAGTAACGTCTGTGGGGTTGTGCTGTGCAGGCCTGTGCAGGGACCCGGCGCGCAGGCCCAAGGCCTCTCTCCATCGCCTCTCCGGCTCGCGTCAGCTGCCTGTCCTGCAAGGCACATTGGTTCTGCTGTCCCTACCTCAGGCTCTTCATGGCCTGCCCCCGCCCCTCCCACTCCCCGACCTCTCGCCCCTTCCTAGGGCTCTGGCACTTCCTGTGCTGCCCCCGCGCCTCCAGCCCCCACTGTCGTCATCCTCACTCCAGACCTTGTCCCTGTGCACTCGGCCAGTGCTGTCACCTGCTGTTCCCTGCTGGGCAGCTCCCGGGGTTGAACAGGGTCAGCTGCACAAGTCTTTTGTAGGTTGTACCTCAGTTTGTCTTCCAGGTGTTTGCTTTGTGCTCTTGCAGTGATTTTTACAAAATTTATTTCAATAGGAAGGTAAATTATATAGTGTCCTTGTTTCTATTATTGTTCTCTCTCGCTTTTTGGTAAATTGTACAGTGAGTATTCATACTCACTGAACTGAAAGAGCATTTCAGCATTCATTTTCTTGTCTTCTGTGAATTCTCACATGACAGCTGTATATACTTTCTAAATTTTGACCAATGTCATTTCAGTTCAAATACAGCTGTCACATATAGCTAACACATAGCAGTCCTCATGCAAAAAGTAAGGAATTCTCCAGTGCAGATGGATTTTGATAAAATTACTATTTTCTTCAATGATTAACCTGCTTTAGACATGCACTGTTGGCACAAAAATGATTCTTACCTTGTTGGATATGCATTCAAGGTTATTAAATTACTTGTGATATTTCTGTGGGGATGGAGACACTCATGACACAGCCTAGTAGAACTGGTGACTAAATTTGACTGTCCCTAAGCAGCAGTTCTGGATGGCATGGAGAAGTAGGGTGCACTTTCTGCGGGTCCGGAAGACCGCTTTCCCGACTCGCTGCCCTTTTGACAACCAGTAAGGCGGGGTGCGCGGGAAGTGCGGTGGGAGGTGCCCCATGGGGGGATGGCAGGCCTTCTTTCCCTTGGGTCACCTCTTCAGGGGCATCTTTGGAAAGGAGAGCTGGTTCCATGAGGCCCTGAGCTCCCTGACGAGTGTCCTTGGTTAGGTCACAGTGCTCAGGTATGGGACTCTCAGAGCCTATGAATGAACAGGACACCAACCGTGTGCATGGCCAGGCCAGGCTCCAGGACCTTAGGTTACATAACAAAACTCAGAATTTCCAAGTCCTCCAGGCTAATGGACATAAGGTACCCTGAAATCCTTTCTCTGTTATCTTCATATTTTTTCAGCTGTGGTATTGAACTAGCGTGAGTCATTAATGTGACAATGTTTGAGTCTAAAAGTATTTAAGCAAAAATTGACCATCATAGTATTTAACACAGGATAATTTTTTATGCTAAATTAAAACTCTGCTGGCTGTGTGACATTAAATGCATGAATTTTATAAGCCTAGTTTTTGTTTTCCTTTTAAGATAAACTTCCTTTCATAACCAAATAGCACTTGACATTGTATAGGAGCATTTGGTTTACTGTTTCTCAGATTCCAAAATCACTAAGAAGTTGTCTGTGTTCTTTTTATTTTTATAAACCATTCAGTTCTGCTCTTTGTATAGTTTTTGACTTCATGATTACAACTAAACCTCCTTCCGCAGTCATGCAGTTATTTTGAGTTTGTTTAAAGTCGACTCGAGACCTTGTGTAAAGTGAATGGCCAGAATAGTTTGACTATTAACCTCCCAAAATAACTTTGACAATTGTAGTATTATCTTGAGTTTTCAGTTCTGAAAACTGATTGGCAAATCAATAGGTAACTGATTACTTGTTGCTGTAATTAGAATCAGCTTAGCTTATGAACTGTATGTAGCAATTAAAAGCAATTCAGTTGATTAATTTCATGACTTAAGAAAAAGTATCCATTAAAGCCATAGCTACGTTGTTTCAGCCCGGCAGCTGGGTATTTAGATTGTTGCTTCCTCTTTGTGTCAATGTCAAAGATTCTTCTGGTTAGTTCTGAGTCACATAACTGATTGTCATTGAGTTTATAATTGTAATATCCATGATTATTGAGAGCTCTGTTTCCATTTTGTAAATTTTATCTAAATCGAGAATATTTTCTTAAAGTATTATTTTTCTTTCCTTTACAAAAGGTATATTTTTAAAGGCATTTAATATGTGAATTGAAATTTAACTATTGATACGTAAAATACTTAACAGAATTTTAATTCAAATGCTTTTATATTAATTATGGCCATTGAAATTATAACCAGAAGGAGAGACACTCGTGTAACCCTTGAACACGCCTCGCGCCCTTCCGGCCGAGCACGCTGCTGCCCAGCTGCGTCCACGCGCAGGAGTGGGCCGAGCTCGCGGAGGTGCGGTTCGGGCCTGGGTGGCAGCGGCGCCTGGCAGCACAGTGGCCCGTGGGGGCGAGAACGCGGCTCCCACTGGGAGGACAGAGCCGAGCCACAGCGCTGCCTGTGTCCACGCTTGTTTTACCCAAAACAGTTTCAGCGTTGTTTTAAGAACTCAGCCTCTCACAGTCTGTCTTGCAGATCTTTTCAGCGAGCTCCGAAGCGCCGTGTGGGTAGGGTGTCTCTTGGGTATCGCTTTCATCTTGTCCCTTGACTGAGTCTAAGCCCAGGCACACTGTACAGTTTCTAGACGCCAAGATGCCAGAAGACTGGAGGCGAGGAAAAACTGGAGTTTTTGCTTGACTTTCCCAGAACTGAAAGCTATAGTAGACCTTGAAGCTGGCACCGCCTCCTGCGCGCGCCGCATCCAAGGGCCTGTTGGCCATGGCCGGGACTTGGTGTGCGCAGGTCCGCAGTCAGCCTGCTGGACCGCGGGCTCTGCAGGTCAGAAATAATGTATTCGGGAGACAAAACGGCATCTGTGTGGGACATGAACATACGCTTTCCTAGTGTCATTCCCTCAAGTATAGTCTAACGACTTTTCACATGGCATGGGTGTTGCAGTTGGTAGTGTAAGCAACCTAGAGCTGATTTAAAGCATACGGGTGAGTGTGGACGGATGCTGTGCAACACTTCTCCATGAGCGACTCGAGCAGCCATGAATTTGGTATCCAAGCTCTGGACATGTTCTGGAGCCAACTCCTCGTGAATACGGAGGAATGATTGTGTGTGTGTGTGTGTGTGTGTGTGTGTCTACGCATATATGGTGAGCGTATCCATCCACTCACAGAAGGTGCTGGCTAAGGGTAAAGGTGTTCATTTTTCTTGTGTTTTTATTTAAAAAGACTGTATCAGGTTTGAATGTATAGTTTGTCATATACAAATATATCTTGAGGAGGGAATGCATAGAATCACAGAAAGCTTTAGAATGCCATGCTTTTATTGAGAAGTCAGGTCTCCTCAGTTGATCTGTGGATTCAGTGCATTCCCAGTCAAAACCCCAACAGAAGTTTTTGGTAAAAATTACAAGATCGTTGTAAAGCTTACTTGGAAAAGCAAGGGGCTTTTTTACAGCCCACTTAATTTCAAAGAGGAGCAGAAAGTTTGTTTGTTCACAGTGCATGGTATAAAGACTTGTAAAACCACTGTCATACGGGAAGTGTAGTATTACTACAGGGACACACAAAGATCAGTGGAATCAAAACCCACACACATGTAGTCAGTTAACTTTGACAGAGGTACCAGGACGTGTCCATGACAAAAGAAAGTTTTCTCAGCAGATGCATTTGAACAAGCGGATAAATATAGGAACCAGCTTTTCAGAAAGACACATGAATGGCCAGTCATGAGTGAAAGTCACACATCACTTATAATCAATGTCAGGCAAATAAACCACAGTGGGATACACTTCCAGAGCCACAAGAATAGCTAAGTCAGAGGCTGACACTACCAGTTTGCAAAGGGTGCGGAGCAGCTGGAATCTGCGCATCATGGGAAAGCCTGTGAAATGGTGCCACCGTTCTGAAAATGATTTCTCACAGACTTCCCTGTGAGCCTACCTGTGACCCACTAGTGACTCTTGTGGGGTTTTCCCAGGAGAAATAAAAGATGTGTGTACAGTTATTTATACTGGAGGGTCAGGGTGACTATATTTACAAAGAGGGATTGAAAAGTAAGGGGAATGTTTAAGTTTTTTAAACATATTTTATAGTAAAAAAACAAATCGCCAAACAAATCGCCATTAACCCCTCTTGCATACTCCCCTCACTTAACCATACTTCTCCCTTCCTCTTTGACACTTTGTGAAGCAGCTCCTGAGCTCTGTGTCATGGTGTTACAAAGTGGGAGACAAAGTAACAGTGAACACTGCCCCCACCGGAAAGGTGGGCGCATTGCGGGAGCAGGAGTGGGTCCTCATCCACTTCATTCTCCCGGTCTGGCTCCATGAAACCCTGCCTGTTCCCCAAGTCAGAGTGACCCTGCCTGAAAGGTAGAGATTTGCTATGGATTCAGTAGCTACAACAGCTCAACCAAAGACACAAACAAGAACTTCCAGACCTGCCTCAGAAAGTGACGAGAACAATGAAGTGAGTATACTTGCAGCCAGGGGAGTATTTTGAGGGAGCTTAATGGCAATGTATCTTTTACTGTCACTGTTTTTTTTTTTTTTTTAATTTAAGAATTCACTGTATTTTTTAGTCATAATTTGTATAATAGCTCCGAACTGGAAACAGCCTAAATAGCCATTAATAAGGGGAGGTGTCAGACTGTAGTGTGTTCATTTCTGGGAACAGTATCCATACCATGGAGTACTCATCCCTGATGTTACTAATATTAAATACCTAATGATGTGCATGGATTTCTAAAACACATGGTTAAGCAAAAAAAGCCAAATACAAATGAGTGCCTTCTATAGAAGTTCCTCCAAGTGAGGTTTGGGGACGGCTGACTAATCCTGGTGACCGGCTATGGGAAAGCGAGGGATTGAGAGGGGCCCAGAGGGAACTGCTAGGGGTGCCGGAAGTGGTCTGTGTCTTGCTTCCGCTCAAGTTATGTAGCTACACATTGTGTCGTTTCCCGTTGGACTGTTCACCTAACACCTATACTCCCACTGCATATAAATCTTAGCCCAGATTCAACGAGTAGGAGAAAATTAAGTCAAACAATAAAAATTGAATTACTAGGAAAAAACCATACAACCAAAACACAAAGGCATAATGAGAAAGATTAAGACTGAAGAGCCACCCGTGTAACTCATATGAGAACACTTGTGAGACCAACGGTTTCACTACCAAGGGGAAGGAGGCCCAGCTTCATGTGGGGGAGCGTGGGGCGCCGAGGTGCTAGGTTTCTGCGGACCTGTCGTGCGCGCCTGTGGTGTCACTGCTGCTTGTGGCTGTGGAGTCGTCACATCTGGTCTGAGAGCAACCCCTCTGAGAACATGGGAGTCAGAACAGACCGTGCACTTAAGAAGGGATCGGGGACACGTCGGATAGCTGTCTGTAGGTGTCTGCATTTTTCAGGGAAAAAAAGTAGTTCTGGATGCCTATAGGAGGCAGAAGTCTAATCAGAGGACATGGTCAGAGTGCCCGGAAGTGTGTTCTCGGAGCCCACCACCATCCGCCTCTCTGCGGGCTGCCAGCAGTGGGCACGCTCTTCCTCAGGCTCGCGCGCGGTCCCCGTTCACGAGTTCAGCAGCGACCACCAGGGCTGTTCTGTGAAAGACGCTATAGGTTTTCCAGGTCGCTGCTTCTAGCTGTCTTGGTGTACGTTTAAAACTCAGCAGAGCTCACCCTGGCTCCTAGTCGGGACAGGAAGCTCTCAGGGGCTACTCGGCACCCACGGGACCGGGTGGGTGCCCTGGCGCACTGGAGGAAACTTGGAAGCCGTTCCTGCTTCTCGCTAGCGTCTTTATCTGTGCTGGGCACTTTCTCTGTGTACTGGTGGATTTGTTTATTTGCTGCGGATTGGTATCCTGCAGTGGTTGGAGGGAGCGTCTGCCTAAGCAGGGCAAACATTTTTGGTAAAAAATACAGTAGCATTAGATGGCAAAAATGTTAAGTACCAAAACAGATCCGTGACCACATTATGATTTTATATCCATTTATTTTCAAAAATCACATCTTCTTGGACCACTTGAAATGAATTTTCTCTGAATTAAAATTGAAGTCCAATGAGTTTTGAGAAAAATGTTTAAAAACAGAAAATGCTTTTACCAAGTTTGTTTTCTGTTTTTTACTATTTTGTTTTAAATTGTCATTCTTTGCAGTTACAACAAAAATACGTTTTCACTGCCTATAAAGAGCGCCTCTGTTAGCTGCGATGGGTGCGGCTTTTCTGTCACTTTTCTCTCCTCCTGCTCTGTGGTTTTAACTCCTGTGGGTCTTTCTGTGTCGTGACCACGTTCCTCCAGCTCTGTGTGCGGCACCGTGAGCTGCTGGCTCCTCACCCATTTGTGTCAGTAAGTCACAGCCTCCGCTTGCACACTCACCTGATGGGCTGTTAGAATAGGAGAACCTCTGGAACTTCCTGAGAGGTTACTGAGGTGCAGTGAGTGTGGTGGTGTTTGCAGGGGCTGTGGGTCCTGCTCGCTGGGCCGCTCCCGTGACCTCCTACCTGGGTTCTCTCGCTGATCTCATCTTCTCCAGCTCCCCCAGCTCAGACCCTGCTGACGGCTCTCCACCGCGTGCAGTGTCCCCTACGCGGCCTATAGGGCCATGAGCCGTTTCAACTCTGGTCCTGATGACCCTGCTTCACTCTCGGGCCTCATTGGTGAGTGCCAGCTGTTCCTGTCACACAGCACTTGGTCTACAGCTGCTCTTGCCAGTCCTCTCTGTCCACACTGCAGCCATCGCCTGACTCTCCCATCAGCGTCCTAGCTGCCCCGGCCCTGTCCCTCCGCTGCCCTGCTGCTTCTGCTCTGACCTGCAGCCTGGCTGCCCTCTGCGTCTGTGAGGAGCAGGCACCAGCCCGAGCGTGTGTTTGGCAACAGCTTTGCTCAGTAATTAGTTGAGTGGTCCATGAGAAATGTCTTGGCAAATGCTCCTTAAGCTGGAGATGGTAGGAGAAATAAACAGCAATTCAAATATCAATGTATGGTTCCAATTTTGAGATTAGTGGACATTTTCAGTAGAACATCACTTTGAGTCAGCTATTTTTTATTCAGTAAATGTCAAAGAAGGGAACTTTAGTTGATTAAATAGGATGACAGCTAGAAAAATAGCATATAAACCATCCATGTAAAAGGAATTAGAACTGCAAAATACATGTAACATGAAAGATCTAAATTTAATTCCATCTTTCCAAAAGTCTTCTAAAGATTTGGCTTTTGGAGTTTTTAGGGTACCATCATGAACGTCATATTCCTAGTGCTTGGTTGGGCCCCTTCTCAGAGCCTGTTCTGCTGTCTGAGTGTGGACTGTCCGTTGGCACCCCCAGAGCAGTGTCCTGTCGCTGGCCCCCCTCACAGGCTCCTGAGCGCTGGTTGGTCCCAAGCAGCTGAGTGCTGTATGAATTCTGCTTTCCATCAATGTCGACGCCAGTTGGGTGGACTTCATCTTTAAAGAATGTCCACGTCGATAATCCTTTCCTTTACTGAGCTCTAAAGGAAGAACTTTTATACTCCTGGGATTGTTCTTAGTTTCATTTCAAAAACAATGAAACAGATTTTAATGTTCTTGTGTTTAGTCTGTTTACAAGCAGGGAGATTTGTTTTCTAAAGGAAGATCATCCTACTGGTCATCTTATTTTAAATTCAGTTTTGTTAGTAAGGTCACGTTTTTCAGACAATGTCTTAACTTTTTTAATAAGCATTTAACGTCCTACATAGAGTCATGCTGTTGAACACTTGAACAGTGCTTTGGACATTTGGTTATAATTTCTTTGTCTGCCAAACATTTTTCAATAAAGCTAAATTTTGGCTCAAATGGACCTAAACGTGAAATTTATTAACCTAGAGATGGCTTGTGGCCTGCATATTTTCTTCATTGCATGTCTTATCAACTGAAGTATTTATTTTATTGTGTATTAAATTGATATCTGTAAACTATGTTATTTGTCATCAGGATAACCTAACATACTGTTGTGCAGACAAACAATTTAAATCGTTTTTAAGACTTTTTATTATAGAAATTTTCAGGCAGATAGCAAGACAGAACAGTGTAAAAGCCTTGACTAACCTGTCTGTTGGGCACTTCAGCGGTTATCAGCCCTTGTTTTGTCTGTACCTCTGGGTTCCCCACGATGCCCAGGACCTATTACTTTGAAGTAAATTCCACACTATTAGATCATTTTGTCCCTAAACAAGTCAGATAAGGGCTGATATATTTAAGAAACATAACTAGTCATAATACTGTTACCAGATATAGAAAAGAATAAACAATAATTCCTTAATTTTGTTAAACCCCAAGTCATTGATTCAAATTCTCATTGTTAGACAGTAAGTTTGCTCAAGTTGGGATTGGCTACACAGTCTCTTTCTTTTCTTTTGGTTGATGTGTCTCTTGTTTGCTTGCTTGCTTGTTTCTTTGTTTTTGACTCTTTAGAGTCCCATTTAGTTTCTTCGACAAATATATCAAGTTCTTTGTTCTGTAGATCTTCTCACATTGTGAGTTTTTCACTTTGCTTCCTCATGGTGCCATTTAACGTGTTCTTCTGTCCTTTGTGTTTCACTGTAAATATGTGGTTAAGTAAAGAATCATTAATCAACATTAGGTGTGATCTTGTTTTGATGTATTATGTTTACCTCCACAGGTGCCAAATAATGTTTCGTATTGTTTTTGTTTGTGGTGTTAAGGTTGAAAATGAAATTCATGTATTACCAGTCTGGTCTTCCCTTTCAAATTTCACCATAAACTTTCCATGTAACAGTATTAGCCCCACTAATAATTTTTGCCATGATGTGTTTCTTTTTTTTTTCTTTTTTTTTATTTTAAACAAAAGGAAAATAAGAAATCAAAGCATAACAATTTCACATCAGCCAATATGACAGTAACAATCATCAGCACATTGCATATTCCTGAAAATTATTTAAGATAGAAACATTATCCAACAAATTATTAACACGAAACTTTTACCTCAATGTATCAAGAGAGACCTGCTATATGACTGTCTTTTTTGTTACAACTACATGATATGTTTCTTAATTGCAATTGCAAACTAATGATTACTAGCTGGGACACTGTTTAATTCTTTTTCAGCAGCTATCTTCGGTTTTCCTAAGAATAGTTCATACATGAAAGGCAGGAAAAAATGCTCAAGTCTTTGCTTTTAGAATGAGTGGGTTCACTAGTATTTTTCAAAGGTTGTCAACAAGGTATTTTATCTTTAAATCACCTTTATGAGCTCGTGATGTGCGTATGTTTGATGAATTTCACTTCGTGGTAGCAGTTATTGCTGTCTTTATTTTTCATAACTTAGTCGTGCCCTCCCTGGCTGGCAGAGTCCCTTGGAGTGGCTTTGGTCCTGAAGCACAGCCTCCCCTGACTGCGCTCTAGTATCGAAAGCATCACATCCCATGCTGATTGTCCTTAGGAATCAGACATTGAAGGGAAGAAGAGAACATGATACATGATCTCTTCTTTCCTCTCTATGTCTTTCCACGCTGTGCCTGTCCTCCCCACATCTCCCCTGGCCTTTTCTGATCTCTTTTGCTCTCAGTACATCTCATCCAGGTGTCTGTTTTGCTTTTGGATGGCCCACGTTAGGTGCATTCGTGTTAGCTGGGCTTCCCTGCGTTCCAGAGGTGCTGTCTCCTTTGCTCAGAAGTCCACAGCCTGTGCTGTTCTGTCAGAAAGGCGGTGCCCTCTGAGTGGCTCTGCAGGCAGAGAGACCTTAGAAAGAGCACACATGTGCTCGTAGCTGTTTTCTATCTCTCTCATGAATCTGTGGAACGGATGCCTCTGAGGTACTGTGGAAAGTGTTAGGGATTTCCCCCTTCACTTTACCTGATTTTGTCTAATTATAGATCTGAGAGGCTTGTTCCAAAATTCATATTCTTACTCTACATGATTCTGCATTGTGGTAAAGACCAAGGTAATAAATAACAGTATTTGAAAATATTCCACCATTTTGGCATTCTTTTACCCACCCCAGGAATTTTATTATTACTTAGGGTCTTGGTTACCTTTGGGTTTCTGTTAGCCTTGAGTTTAGTGGCTATTTCTCTTAAACACTTGAGTCTGAAAGCTTTCGAAGGCTGTTGAGGGTCTGCCTTTGTTTTCATCTGACTTGGGGCTGCCCGTGGAGCCAGTGGCCAGCAGATGAGCAGAGGAACAGAGGTCAGGCAGCCGCACCACACCCCGTGCTTACTGGCCAAGAGTCCAGCGAGACCACGATGCAAGCACCATGCTTGGGATGGTGAAAGTTTGCAGCAGACACTGAGATTAGGTCAGCCTAACCTAGGAGTTACCGTCTCTCTACCACACACATCCCCAAAACAAGCCTTTCTCTGTGTTTGGAAGCTTCAGGCCTTGCAGTGTGACTCAGGAAGGGGCCTGTAGTGCCCAACTGCTGGGCTCCGCTTATGGCTCTGCGCGCGCACAAGAGGTGAGGGCTACAGGAGCCGGACGCTGCCCTGGGCTACACGGAGATGCGGACAGCTCTGCATGGCTACCTTGAGTGGACACTGACAGAGGCTGTGCCTCCCCTGTGGTCCACAGCATGTGTCACAGCAGAAAGCTGAACTTGAGATGACTTCCGGATACTCTGTCTGCACTTCTTTGCAGATGTTAAGTCAGCCTGAAACTCTCATCAGTGGTTTGGTCCCTGGTGCACAGGATCTCAGGCATTAAAATAACAGTACACACACACACACACACACACACACACACACAAATAACAATGCTGAGACTTGGGTCAGGCGGGCTGTCTACTGGTCAGCTCAGACATCTAAAGGACCACTCTCATGTGCATGGACGTGTGTTTTCACTGAAGATCAGTCCTTGATTACAGTTGGTCATATTGGCTGTCCTCTGCAGGACTTGGGGCCCCCACGGCAGCCCCAGCCCTCCTGGAGCACCACAGGCTCTGCATCTGCTCCCAGCTGCTGAGGGGCAGGAACTGGAGCAGCTCCCCTTCCGGGAGCAGCTTTCTGTGCCTGGGGAGAGCAGGGCGGTGACCCGAGCAATCGGACGACTGGAGACTGTGCAGGTGGCGCAGAAAGATGTGAGGTGCAATCGTGTATTATTTTTTCTTATTCACTTTCATACCCACAGTCTCCAACTTATCTTCCTAGTTTTGGTTGTTCTTAAATTTCTTTGCTTTTCTTTGTGTTTCTGGAGATGATATGAGGTGAAAGTAAGTTACAGTTCCTAACTCCTAACTTTCGGCAAATGAAAAATAATTCCAAGAGCTGAGCTAAAAATTGTGTGTTCCAAGTGTCCCACCTATAGCCATAACAAAGTTATAATTGTCTCTGGCATGGTATTTTATAAAAGACAATACTTTCATATTCTGAGCAAAAGCAGTGTCATTCAGAGGCTTTTATTGTGGCTAGAACTGAAAGCAAAGCTTTAGTAACTGGCGGAGTGAGTCTCCGTGGCTCATCATGCCCTTTTGGGTGTTTGGTGTGCACGGTTCTGTGACTTCCCCTTCAGAACATCTGCACTGATTTCTCCAGTGCCCCTGCACCCCTCTCCACACCACAGCTTCCAGGACCCTGCAGGCCCAACCAGGACTCTTGCTGGTTCTTGGTCCAGTGTCAGCTCCTCTCTGTCCTCAGTGCTGCTGCTCAGAATGGGAGCTTCTAGGAGCTCTTGAGGCTCTGCTAAAACATCAGGAGCACCCCAGGAGCTCAGTCCCGTGCTCAGGGAGCAGAGCAGGCACAGACATTCACTCACATTCCTGGGCATTGAGTATCTGATGGAATTTCCTAAGAACAAGAAGTCACAGAGCTGTGCCTTGTGAATTTCATCTTCTGTCCCGGAGGTCAGAAATGCCAGTACCATCTGTGTCTCTCATCCAGTGCCGGTACAGACTCTGGGGGATGAACGCACTTAGCAAGGGCTTGTTAGGTTAATTATGTCCATTTTCTTAACCATCTCCTCTTAATACAAGAGAAAAACCAATACCATAATGCATGTAGGATAGTTTAACAGACAGTCATTTAGATTACTGTTTATTCTGAACATCAAGTTGACCATTATTTTTTATTTTAAAGAGAATTTTTTAAAAACTAGTAAGAATGATGAAGAATTTCAAAACAAGATGATAAGAAATTTAAAAAGGTCATTACATTGCATGTTGGTGTCTTCAAAATAGTTGCTCACATTACCAGATATAGGCATGCAAAATTGGTCAAATAATATAAGCACTAACTGTTCTTTCAATGAACTGACAGAATGAGTACTGGAATTATCTTACCTATCTTGTGTGTGTGTGTATTTCCTTTTCTTCTTTTCTCCTTTCCTCCTTCCCAGCTATCCCAGTTCTTTCCTTTTTGACCAGTTTCTTTCCTGCTGGATCTTATTTACTCTTTCTGTTTCTTACACTAGGGAGATAATACGATGTTCACATACACATGAAAGTCTGATTTATTTCACTTATGAGTGTGGTCTCTAGTTGCATCCATATACCTATAAAAGCCTTGAGTTTATTTTTATAGCTGAGTAGTTCTCCATTGTATAAAACTACAACATCTTTGTTTATCTGTTTCTCAGTAGATGGGCATTATGGTTGTTTCCAAGAGTTAGCTATTACAAATTGTGCTGCTATAGACAGGGGTGCATGTATGTTGCTGCGGTATAGTGTTTTTGATTTTGTTTTTGTTTTTTGGTACCAGGAATCAAACTCTCAACATCGTGCGTGCCAGGCAGGCACTTAGCCCACTGAGCTAAATCCCCGGCCCTGTATAGTGTTTTTCATTCTTCTGAGAAAGTACCCAAAGGGGGAACAGCTGGGTAAAATGGGACCTCTAGTCCTAGTTTTTTGAGGAATCTTCACATTGATTTCCTCAGTACTTGTACCAGTCTACACTACCACTAACAGTGCAGAAAGATTCCTTTTTCCCCACAGCCCTGCCAGAATTTATTGTAGAATGATGTTTTTGATGATAGCCATTCTTTCTGGGGTGAAATAGAATCTCAGTGTTGTTTTAATCTGCATTTCTCAAATGACCAATGATGTTAAACATTTTTTCATATATTTATTTACCATTTGTATTTATTTATCTGATAAGTTCATATTCATCTCAGATGTCCATTTTTGCATTGGGTCTTTGAATTTGGGGGTCTTGATCTTTTTCAATTTTTTATATGTTCTAGATAGAAGGCCTTTGTTTGAGGGACAGTTGGCTAAATTTTTTCCCACTGTGTGGGTTTTCTTTTCACTATATTGGTGATTTCTCTGTATGCAAACAGAATAGCTACCCCTACTTTTTTCTGGGTTCTTGTCGCATGAAGTATTGTTTTCTGTTCTTTGACTTTTAGTCTATGAATTTCCTTTTGAGTTACATGTGTTTCTTGTGTACAGCATATTGTTCAATTTTGTCTTGATCCACTCTGCCAGTCTGTTTCTTTTGATTGGTGAACTGAGGCCATTTACATTGATGGTTATAACTGATATGTATTGGCTTATCATTGTCATGTTACCTTCCTGCCGTTGGTTCCCTACTTTTCCTCTCTATTTAATTGCTTTTCTGTTTGTGGTTTCTTTTTGTTGTTGTTCTTGGAATTGTGGTTATTTTTATCTCTTTCTAGAATATCTTTCAATACTGTTCGTAGGGTTGGTTTGATGGTCATGAATTTTCTTCAGTTGTCTTTTGTCATGAAAGTATCTAATTTCTCCATTAATTTTGAAAGATAGTTTTGCAGGGTACATCAATCTGGGTTGGAAGTTGTTTTCTTTCAAGGACTTGAAATATTTCACTCCAAGCTTTTCTTGACTTGGTGGCTTGTGTTGAGAAGTCTGCTGTGATTCTGATGCACTTTCCTTTATAAGAGATCTGTTTTCTCTTAACAGATTTTAATACTCTGTTCTTGTGCTTAATTTCTGGGATCATGATTATTATATGTCTGGGTGTAGATTTATTTTGGTTGTCACTAACTGGAGTTCTGTATGCCTCACTTACCTTTTCACATGCTTGGAAAATTGTCTACTATTGCTTCTGCAGATAGCCTTTTTATGTCATTTGTATTGACTCCTGCTTTTTTAATTTACACCTATAAGTCCTATATTGTTTTTCTTTGCATCATCTCGCAGCTATTGAATTGTTATTTCCTGGTTCTTTGTTATTTTTAAGAGATCTTTCCTTTCATGATCACTAGTGGCAATCAAGTCTTCAAGGTCAAAAAGTCTATCTTCAGTTTTGTTCAAGCGGTTTTGCCAGCTTTCATTGGAATTTTTAATTTCCTGGATATGTCTTTGAATCTGTTTCATGCATTCTAATTATTTTCTGTATGTTCATTCAAGGTTTCCATCTTTCCCTGTGCTTCTCTATTTTTTTTTTATCTGTGTCTTCTTTAGATATGCTCAGCAGTTCTTTCATTATGGTTATGTCTTTTTTTACCTGAGAGATTATTTCTGATCTGATTTCCTCTACAGCCTCATGGAGTTGCTTCTTTACTTCAGTTGGTATTATTTCAGAAATTTTAGATGTCTGACTTCCAATTTCTTGTATGTCAGTGTCTTCTGGACTTGTTCTGGGTGGGCTGGAGGTCTGAGATTGCATTTTGCTCCTTCATCTTGACAATTTCTATTTCAAAAAATTTTTATTTTGTTTTCTGTGATGATCCTTGTCAGCTTTGGTGTTAGGTAGCAATATCACTAGTATCAAGGCCTCTCTAGGAAAGTCTGTTCTTCAGGTATATCTTCTGTGTGTAGGAAATTCTTGGTTTGTGTCCATCCCAAGATTCTACCTTTCCAAGTACATTGAGAGTGGATGTTTGGTTTCTGTTTGACTCAATCCCTAGTCTTTTGCTGTAGGCTGTGGGAGGTTATTACCCCACAACTTCCCAATATTGAACAGGAGGGAGAACAACTGAATATAACAGAGATGGCACCCTAGGTACAGTGCTAAAATTAGCAATAATGATAGCATCAGACACAATTTAGAAATTGGCAAACAGTGTTTAACTATTGATTTTGTAGTTTAGACCATAGGAGCAAAATCTGTAGTTATATAACAGAATCAGTTGTCAATTAGGGACTTGTATGCAAATTGTTTCTCCCTGTTAGAGTAGATTTACATTGTGTTTGTCTGGATGAGCCAGTCACCAGGTCCCAGGTATTTCTCACACTGGCTGCCCATCCTGTGGTGTAGGGGAAGGGCCAGGCACTGGGCTTCCTCCAGGCCAAGGTTCCCAAGATGGTGGAGAGGGATTGCGCCTGACCATTTCTTACGAGTCCACAATAAAAGGGAAGCTTACAGACTGAAAGGGGCAGAGGCCTAACACGTCCTGCCCTTTTAGGGTCAAGGAAACTGGGGTCCAGATAAAATGTTATCCAAGGTCGTGGAGGAGCCTTTGACTGACAACCCTGGAACTTCTTTTCTTTTCTTTCACTTTTAAAACTATATCAATCATCAGCAAGCTAATTAATGTACCTGAGCTTCTCATTGTGGAAATGGCCCGGAAGAAGAACACTGGGGTAAAAACTCAGTCCGTGCCTAGGTTGTGTTTGGGTCAAGCGATGTCAACAACATAGTTCCTATCTATTGTAGTAAATTAAAGTTAGTAGAATTCTTGTACAGGATATTTGCTTGGGAGTATGGATTCTATTTTGGATCTGTTTAGCTCCATTTTCTGATAATATCATGTTAATAATGAAAATGGTCGAGTGACAACCAAAGTAAATTTATAAATATGATATACTTGAAGACCTATTTTTCTTTTTTGAAACTGCTGTCTTTTCTGGTCAGAGATGGAGTGACAGCCTGTTATTGTACCAGTGATTTTAAGGATGATGTGTAAAATGCATATCACTCTTAGCAAGTCTGCATTGAAGAGGTTTAATCATGGGTTTTATGACATCATGAAAAGCTGCCTTCACAGACTTTATGATGATATGAAAGAAATTAATGTTATTGTACTTTATGGTTGAGTTGTTTTAGTGAAAAGAAAAATTACTGTGTATTCCTGGACCTTGTTTTTGTGGCTTACTTTTTTATGTCCTGCTAGGAAAAGCATTTCAGGGCACCAGTGCTATGTTGTCTGAAACCTGGCTCAGTGCTGTTGTGCACAGGTGTCCTGGGGAGCGCATGGCACAGGCACTGCTGTAGGCAACGAGCAGCTCCACGGGGTCTGCCATCCT
This sequence comes from Dasyprocta punctata, assembly GCA_004363535.1. Classification (NCBI taxonomy): domain Eukaryota; kingdom Metazoa; phylum Chordata; class Mammalia; order Rodentia; family Dasyproctidae; genus Dasyprocta; species Dasyprocta punctata. The sequence goes on from RJWM01001144.1 coordinate 73,803, forward strand.
CCTGCCCCAGTCCTACTATAAACTGCTCCAGGGTCAGCACATGTGTGTGCAGTGACCATTTCCTTTCCAGTTGTCTACCTAGGAGAAAGGGGTACTGAACCCACAGATGACACCAGTAGCTGTACTTGTAACAGCTTCACTTGAAATAGGTGAAAATTGCAAACAGGTCCACAGCAGGATGGATAGAAGTGTGAGGGTTGGGTATACACTTAGGTACAGCAGCAGAAGAGCCGCAGCGTGCTGGATGTGACGGCTGTGCAGTCTTTGAAGGGGTGGAGCCGAAGTGGCTAGGGGGCTATCTGCTTCAGTGTGGTGGAGGTGAGCGCCACTGACCCTGAGGCGTGGGTCAGGTGGCAGCTCCCCTTCGGGAGGGACAGATGCAGAGAGCTCCAGGAAGCGAGTCTGGATCCTGATGTGGCTGCCGGTCATTCTCATGTCTTCCACTTGCGTGAGTACAGCGTGCAGAAAGCATCGAGTTCCACCCAGAGGGCTCAGTGAAGTTTACTCTGTTTAGTTAATCTGAATTTTCAGAGAAAAGGAAAAACTAGATCTGCAAACTGAGAGACCCTGGGAACGGAGTGGCTGTGATTTCCTGAGTGCAGCCTGTTCCGTTCATTTCCAAAAGCACCCGCAGTTCTTTGTTCCTCGGCTACAACAGCCGTTCAGTCCAAGATCAGAGGGAGATGAGCTTAGAACCAGACCTTCAGCTCATTTTCATTTTGATTCTGATACATGTTCTATGCTGTTAGATTTGTAGCTCAGCTCCACACAGCAGCAGCAGCAGGCTGTGCACACCCCTCACTGCCCCCTTCCCACCCTGGGTCACAGCGGCAGGCGGGCGGGTGGGCCCTGCGCAGGGCCTGAGGACCTTGCACAGCTGGTGAGACCGCCCCACCTCTTACCCTGCAGGCCCTGCGCCTGCGCCACACACCCCCTCTCATGAGCCAGGTGCGCTCTGCTGCTATCCCGGGATGTTTTGTAACTTATGTGGAACTTGCCTTGTCCAGACTGATAAAGCAGTTTTTATTCCCTCTTTACCTCTTCACTTTCCCATTTGCTTTTCTTCTGCATAATGTATAGATTACATAATGTCCGTATCTATTTGTTAGGTTTTATACATTTGTAATGTATATTTTGTAACATGCAGAAGCCCTCACATTACGATCCGTGCATTTATGGAAGTTCTATCCGTAGTCACGTTACAGTTATAGTACATTTTTACATGGAAACAGACATGTATCAAGAGGGCTTCAGACTCACCTGCCTTTGATTTATTGGCACAGCCTACTAAGTATCAGGACTGTTGTCCGGTGCCGGGCCTCCTGGCGTGCCTGGGCCGCCTCCAGGTCCGTCCAGAGTGCTTTGGAGGGAGAGCGAGAGGCCGCCTTTGTGTGTGCAGAGGCATCTGCCTGGATGCGCAGTGGGCGGCACGCGGTTTGATGGAGGGGTGAAGCAGCGAGCTCTGGCCTGCAGAGGGCCAGCAGCCGCCCAAGCACTCTCAAGGGAACGAACCCGCAGTGTCGCAGGAACATACTTGACTGAAGGCTTTTTTGTTCCAGAGTCAGAGGAACCAAACGAGGCACCATGTCTGACCGCGCCCTGCTCTTGCTGCCCTTGAGTCCTCGCACAGGCGGTCAGTGCGACTCCACGGGGGCCACTGCCCCGCCTTGGCCTCTTCCTTTAGTGGCATCGGTTGCAGCTGAGTGTGGACCTTGTGGTTCTGGTGCTTGGATCTCATGCTCTGTAAATGAGACTAAATGCCCAGGTTTTTGCTCTCACTTAGTGGCCAGACTCCCAGGGACCAGGGTGTTTGGAACTGCCTGTGGAACCTTCTGTTCAGGGGGCAGTGTTGGCACCTGTGACTTCTTCCTGGGCTCCCTGCCGGGGAGAGCAGGAACCCATGGCTGCTCTGTCCTCCAGCTGTGCAGCGCAAGGGCCCCTGCGGCGGGTCATACAGCCGTCACGGGCGTCGCCACCTGCCTTTCCTGAGCATTGATCCGTTTCCGTTTTGTTGACATTCTTATTAATGAATCTTGAGATTTTGAAACTTGAATAGTTACTCCAAGCCTGCGCATGAATGTGATGTCTGGACTTGGCCTTGTAAGCCATACGGATCCAGCTGCACATCTAGGGCAGACCTGTTTTCTCGTCACCTTCACTTTCCCAATTTAAGTTGTCTTCTGGTGAGAACACAGTTCTTTGCCAAAAGACTGAATTGAAACAAATGAATTTAATTTGTCCACTCGTGTTACCTTTCTGACTCTGCACTTCAGTGTGTCACACTGATGAATGACAAGACTGATACCCTATGCTAAACATGTACAGTACTCTACAGCATTTTATGTTAGTGTAACTCATGGTCTGGTTTGCACATCAGATTTTAACTTTAGAAAAGAGCAGGGGCATTGTGTTTCTTTCCTTATTTAATTCTCGAAATCTGTTTGTCTATGAAATTTATGAGTTCTAAACTCTTAGGAACGTAAATCCTTTTTTACATATGGAAAAAAAGCCCCGAAATCATTTTCTTACTATTTTCACTACTGCTGATTTTTTTTTTTTAATCAAAAGAATTGAGTTTTCCTGTTCAGATTAGTCACATTGATCAGTAGGAGATGATACTAATTAAAGCAAAAATAGAAAAATTTTAAAAAGATCCTGAGGTAGAAAACAATGCTGCAGAGTCTGAAGTTACCCACGTGGTGCACACAGAGGTGTTCTGTTCTCGAGTGTTAATGTGGCAAAAGGTGATCTATTTGGGAATGAGCGCCCTAAAACACAAAGACCTGGGACTTAGAACGCTTTCTCTTTTCCAACAGAAGCTGATTTTGTTAAGAGTATTCAGCCCTTTCTATCTGGTTTGCCAGTGTTGGTACAGTTTCTGGTTACCCTTTTTTTTTTTTTAATGCAGTCATCTTTATGTATTCAGAGTATAATTAAATAGATAAAGTACTTGAAAAAAAAACGTGAAGTTCCTTCATGTATTGTTTCAGTTTGACAATAAAAAAGTACATTGTGGGATATTTATAGTATTTTTCAATCTATTTTTGTCAGTAGACCAGGAGTGATAACTGATTTAGGGCACAGGGGTTAAAAACAGGAAATGTGGTTTATAAAGTAGTAAACTCCAGAGTTTCCAGTTTAATTTTTTACAGTGCCACTGCAGAGTGTCACATTCAAAACAGCCCGGGGCAGACGGCCTTGACCTCTGTGGTGTTGGAAGGCGTGTCCCTCCAGTTGTGACAGGAAGTACTTCATGGAAAAGGTTGCATTCTTGGTATGGGAGTTGTTTTCTGTAATTACACTGTTTTCTTCCTCTTCAGCTTTTTCAGACACTTTATACAGTCAGATGAATAATAAATTTTTAATAAATTTCCTTTGACCTTTTTTCTTTTGCTTAGAATTTTATCATTGTTGTGAAAAGTTTCGTCAGATAGCTGTTCATGTTTTTCCTGGGTTGTCCTAGTTGAGGAAAAGCATATTGAGGTGCTGTTACCTACAATCATCAGAGTCCAAATTAAAATTTTTAAAAATGAAGAGATGAAAGTATAGTTTTCTATGGCCTCTTGAATGATAGTTTGGAGGGATCTGTCAAAACCAAATGGATGGAAAATCTATCTGGACTAAGGAGTTCCACTTCCACGGAATCATAGATAAATCGTTGTGCTAGAAAAATCTGTGCCCTTGAAGCGTCACTCACAGTGGTGGAGGACTGGACGGCAGCAAAACTCCCCCACTGTAGGAGAATAGTGAAGGAAATCGCAGTCTGTCCTGCCTGGGAAGGACTTGGAGCCGTTGGAAGTCAGAAGGCAGCTGCGCCTGCACCGAACAGACAGACAGCCCGCGGAGAAGCGTGCTCTGGGCCTTCCCGGACGGCGGCCAGCGCAGGTCTGCGGGCGCAGCAAGGGGTCGCCAGGCCAGCAGTGAGACACGCTCCACACCCGCAGGAGGGACGGGCCGGTCTGGAAAGCCGCTGACACCAGTGCCCAGGGGAGTGGAAGCCACAGGACCCCACACTCACTGCCGTGGGAATGCGGAACGTGTCCGTCTAGGAAGGCGGTTTCTCGCAAACCGTGAAATCCTGCTGTAACATCATTTGATATACACCCAAGGGGTCACACAACCTGCATGTGGATGTTTGCGACAGTATTATTCATGGTTCCCAAGTCGAGCGAGCAGCAGACGTGCCCTTCGGGAGGGGAACAGGAAATAAACGGTGCCTCGGACGCTGGGCGGCACTGAGCGCTGAAGAGAGGCGCGGTCAAGCCCCGCAAAGACCTGCGGACTCTTCACACCTGCTGGGTGCTTCCCGCTGGTGGCCTTCTGTGAAAGGCAGTGCTGGGGAGAAGAAGGAGGCCAGAGGAGGGGGCATGATGCATGGGCAGCGGGTGCAAGAGTTGCGGGCAGAAAATACTCCGTGTGATCCTCTGTTTGGGTAACTTACCATACACTGCGCTCGTCTAAACCTGGGAAGCAGACAGCAAGAGTGAGCCCTGACCCAAGCTGTGGACTTGGGACGGTGATGACGGTCACCTGCAGGTCTGCCCTTGGCGGCGGGGTGTGGGGATGGGGCTGTGCCGAGGGAGCCAGGGGCACGTCGGGTAGCTCTCTGTCCTCTGCTGTTTTGCTAAGAACCTAACCCTGCCCCGAAATAGAAGAATGGCTGTGATATAGTATGGAATAAAATAATCAAGTGTCAAATTGAGGATATGTAATATAATCTTATTTTTTAGGAAAAGAGATACATTACTAGGTAAAAAGAGGAAAAAACATATACAAAGTTGTCAGTTGTATTTACTCCTGGGGAAAAGGATGGAAGAAGAGTTTTCTGGACTTTTATTTATCATTATATAAACTTAAACTCCTGTGTTTCTAAATCTTTTCCAGTGGACATTTAATTTTTAATTTTCAAGGTAGAAAACAAAGAACAAATTACAATCAAGATCAATCCAAAGCATTTTGCATTCTACTTTTTCATGTGGATGTTTCTCTGTAGCGGTCTGCCTACCAGCTCCTCCAAATTATGATAATTAAATCTGTCTATATTTAATTTATAAAACGCCTCCCCATTCCTTCAAGAAAACCTGAACCTTAAATGATTTAAGTTATTCAAAGTCACTGTCCTGACACAGCTGCCCCTTCTCTGACAAGCTGCTGCGGGGTGGGGATAGAGGGAACACTGGCAGCGCCGAAGGTTCCGGGCTCTGCTGTGTGCCCGGACAGTCCTGTGCTGTTTGGGGGGCAGCTGCAAGCTCCCACCTTCTGCTGCGAGGCCATCGTCCTGTGTGCTAAGCGTGTGGAGTCTGGGCGTGCCCCCACTTACATGTGAATCTGTGCGCGTGTGTTGGTTTAGTCACTGGCACTTGGAGTAGTTTCTAATGTGGAATCGTGGTATTTTTAATAGTGTGCCTAGTCTAAAATCAAGGGACCTTCCCACTTGATTCAAAGAAGAGACCGACAGTTTCACCCAGCAGGAAGGCTTCTTTTCCATTTCGATCATGAGAACAGGCTCTTCTTGTTGGAGATGTGAGTGACACCGGGTGACTTACAGGAAGCCCACTGTGCACGCAGCAGCCTACAGTCCGAGCTTTGTTTACTCCACAGGGAATTTCCGCACAAGGCTACTAGGCTAATTGCTCAGTGGTAGTCTGGGTTGATAGTGTGGGTGGGGACACTTCTGTGGTCAGATATCATGACACATTCTAATTTTATATTCAGAGAGTAAAAAGGACACATACTGCGAGTGCTTAGAAGCTGTTTCTCATTCCCTCACCTAAATAGCATGGAAAGTTCTGGGTGTTCATCTGAGGGTAACCTTTTAAAAACACGACTTAATTACTACATCATAACAATGGAGCACTTCTCTGTAACTTTAAGAAGCCAGTGGGTTTGCCTTTTTTTTTCTGGGTGCACCTTTCACATTTCTTTATTGAGACAGGGTCTCACTGTATAGTTCAGGCTGTCCTTGAACTCACTGTGCAGCCCAGGCTGGTCTCAAACTCAAGGCAGTCCTGCCTCAGCCTCCCCAGTGCTAGGATTAGCACCGTGTGCTACCACGCGCAGCCCACACTTTCCAAGATGGTGAGTCCTTCCTAATTATGTGTATAACCTGTGGCATTTTGTGACCCACTGTGTCAGAGAGCAAGCTAAAACTCAGGATCCCAGTACACTTACTGCACATTCACTGTGCTCTCGTGTGGGCACGTTCACGAGCACCTAATACACCATGGCCCTCAGCACACGTTAATGGTTTATTGTTTGGAAAATGCTCTCAAGAACATAGCTAGAAAAATAATGCATATTGGAAGGCAGCTGGATAAGTCTCAGCAACATTCTGTTCTCTATATTCTCTTACTCAGCTTGTGTTTTTAAAATCAATCCTGATGCTTACTCTCAAGAAGACTTTGCTTTCCTCTACGCTGTGAGAAGTAAGCCGTGCTTTGTCAGAGGCAGTTACTTACACTTCTAATGAGGGCTCCAGTGTCATTTGTGGTTGACCCTGTACAGTTTTGCCTGGTTTTTCCCTCATGTGTTTGTTTGCCTATCACTTGCTGATCAGTTTGTCTAGATGGTTCAGCCTAAGAGTTTTAGTAGTGAGCAAGAAAGACCTGGGTTTACCTTTTATTCATTCGTTCATGAATGTTTTCTGAGCTTCTGCTTGCCAGCCAGTGCAGCAAGTTCAGGGGATACCAAGGCAAGGAGGATGGTGGGCATCTGTGGAGCTGGAGTTCGGTAGAGGAGGGAACAGAACCAGCTGGGTGTGAAGCTGCTGCTGTGGGAGACAGAGACGGGCACCTGGAGCGCGCACACCGCCTGCCGCCCAGCGATGTCCATCGGCCTCCTCACAGCACTGTGCAGCCTCCGCTGTGCTGGAGGAAAGCATCGCGTCAGAGCAGTGCAGAAAACCGTCCCGTGCGCTCATCAGTAAGCGTCCGTGCCTCTGAGGTCACGGCTCAGTTCCGCCTGCGTCCGCTTGCGCTCTGCCCCGGCTAGGACGTCACCTCAGGAGCACAGTGGCCCCTGTCTCTCAGTTGCGTGTGGTGATCACCTCTCGTCAAAGCCAGTGTAGAGGAGGGACAGTCTGCTGCAGTTCCAGCTCCCAGAGCTCCGTGCACCGCCGGGTCCAGGAGAGAACTGTCCATGCCGCGCCTCCCTCCTCATGACACACGTAGTCACACAAGACACACGTGACTGCATCCTGTGTCTTGTGCAGATTCGATGCCGGAAGGATGTCACCAGTTTGTGACAGGTGGGCGTGCTCCACTGAGCCCGCGCAGACCGTGAGCTTCAGAGTGGGAACTGTGTCCTTCTTCTGCTTGTGGTGCCTTTTAGCCAACTGCTTACAATTCACCTAGGAAAACAGCACTGCTGTGTGTGTCCTGCTTCAGAGCCCCACTGAGCCCCAAGCTCTCAAGGGTGTGTCATAGCTGTTCTCCACACTTACATTCAACACCACCCGGCGGTGCCCACGCGTGGCAGACCCACAGACAGTGAAGAAAGTGGGATGAGCGTGCATTGGCAGCACCTTTGTTAAGAAGAGGCACTGCAGTCCACATTTTGTGGAGCTGGACATCATTGGAAAGGGGACCCAGGTGATCTGAGGTCCCAAAATCAGCTTGTAGATGAGCAAGGGTTTATAGCCCACGCGTCTGTTCTGTCACCTCCGTGGACAGAGAGCAGCACTGGTCATTAAAGTTCATCATTGGGAATAAAAGGCAGCAGGCAGGGGACCCTGACCCCAGCCGAGGTATCCCCAGCATGACCCCCAGGGCCAGTCCCAGGCCAGCACCCAGACCTCATTCTAGTCCTGCCCTGGTGCCACAGCCAAGGGCCCCCAACGCGTGGTGTTCACGTTCTCCACTGCAGGGCCGCCGTGCCCTGGGGCGGCGCCCCTCGGCATCTGTGTGGATTGATGCTGGTAGTCAGCTTGCAGTACCAGCTGAGCTGAATGAGCCTGTGCCGAGCAAGGATGGCCCACCCGCGGACCGCTGCCAGCGTGGAGAGCGGGTGGTGCTATCGGCTCTCCTGGAGGAGCTTTCGAGCTGCTTCCTGATGTGAACCTGGCCATTCTCATCGTCAGCTCGGGACCTCATTGTGGCTGAGAGTGGTGTGGTCTCTGTGGAAGCTGCACACACCACCCACTCGCAGTGCCCTCGGATGCGCGATGGCAGTGTGCACCCCACACCTCGGAGCAGGCAGCCGTTCCCTTGGAGAGCGGTGAGAAAGTCCGACCGTGCACGCAGATTTTTCGGAGAACTTTTAACCCGCCATGATTAAACCTGCAGCTGCAGAGCCCGTGGTGGTGCAGCCCGAGCGTGCCGTGGAGCCCGAGCTTGCTGGCTGGTGCTGTTGGCCTGGTGCCCACCAGGGCCGGGCCTCGGCTGCGGATACTGGGAAGAGCAGGCATCTGCTCACTGTCGGATTTGCAGCACTGTACCACAGAAAACTCCTCGGGCCATTAACACCAGAGGCCCGTCCGCGCAGTGTGGCAGGACCACGGCCACAGGCCTCAGGGCGGGGCTGAGCAGGGGGCAGAGCATGACATTCTGGGCTGCGAGCACTGAGGGGAGCCCTGCTCCAGTTCCGCTCCCCGGCCAGTTAAGAGTGTCACAAAATAAAGACTGCGGCCATGATTCTAACTAATTACCTGGTACCGGAGTACGAAGGATTTTTAGATGATCTAAAACTACACATAGCCACCCTGTACAGAGGTGTACACGAAACACGCACGGTCAGGGATAGCGGTGAGTCACGGTCCAGCTGCAGACGAAGCTCCCGCGTCTCCCACACGCCGGGCTGCCTGCGTGTTCCTCCCGACACCCGGAGCCCGCCCGCCCGGCCCCGGCGTGAACCCTGGCGGACTTGAGGGGAACAGACGAAAGGTGTCAGCAGCCAGGCGGCGGCCGCTCTCCGGGTTTACGTCTGTGCCTCTGCCCTCCCATGTCACACGCTGGCCTGGGACCCCCTCCCTCTCCGCCTTGACGGTCGGGGTCTCTGGTCCTTACCCGGGCCGCACCTCCCTGGCCTTCTCCCTGGAACAGCTCGTTGTTGGAGGGTGAGGTGTGGAGCAGTTATTTCCTGTTTTTCTGCTCATGCAGTCAGATCCCCAGGAAATACCACCTTCTCTTCCTTTCCCAAGGCTGCGCTTTGTCTGTAGATGTTACCCACGTGAAGCCTGTGTCGGCCTAACCTTCGAAGCTTGAGTTTTCCAAATCTTCTGCTAGAAATAGTCTTTTTGGTTGGAAGTGTTCTTTGCATTTGTTCTTAGTACTTGCTGCTGTGTCTTTAGAACTACGCTGACGAGTTTGGATTTGTCTCCTAACGGCGGTTTTATTAGCAGTGCTTCATCGAGTAGCTCTTAGTGGAAATGTTTGCTCCGGGGGTCAGAGAGGTAGCTGAGCTGGGAGCAGGACCTCAGCTCGCTGGAGGCCATGGTTGGGCTTTTTAGTCAGCACTGCCCGTTTTCTTTTACATTGAAGAATTTTAAAAATAGAAAACGTTCTAGCCTTCATTGCTAGGACACTGAGAGAGGCCGGCGCCTGTGACATTTGGCCTTCGGCACTGGCAGGACCTGGTTCTTACCGAGCACTGGGACTGCTGAACACCTCACTGCGGCTCCGGAGAGCATCCCGAGCCAGGCACAGGGCAGGGATGTGTCAGGGACGGGGCTGGTCCACCGCCAGATCACGCGTGAGGAGCCGGCGACTGCGGCTGGAGCTGGGCTGCGTAGGGCCGGGCAGTCAGGGACCCTGTGCTGCTCTGCTGCCCAAGTTGGTTTATTTCACTTTGCCAGGCTCCTCCTGTTCTTGGTCCTGCCTCCCACCTACGGCTTCTTCCCCTGCCGTACATATCCTCTTGCTCAGAAAGAATCAGTTTCTTTTTAATTCCCTGTCAATCAGCTTTCTCAGCATCACCATTGGCACAGAATTAACAACACCCAAACTGTCTTCTCCCGAGAAAATGTGTGCTGTGTATGTGAAGCCTCAAAAGAAACCCAGTGTCCGAGTTTGTGCACCATAGTGTGTGACAGTCATGGGCCAGTCACCAGTTCTAAATGTGGATTGTGTTGGTGGCCTTGGCCTCAGCCTTCTTGGGTCACCAGAAGCACAGGTGGCTTTCCGAGAGAAGACCACGCCACACCGGGAATCTCATGGCAGTGCAGGTGACTCCAGGAGACGTTCCTCAGCGTCCCACTCCCAGTGGAAAGGCACAGTGTGTGTTGACACTTTTGGTCACGTGTGGCGTGGGAAGCCCTGGGAGGCCTGTGAGCTCCGCCTTTGCTTGCCGCAGCCCATGAGGGCAGAGGAGGTGGGGTGTGAGCTCTTCTCACCCATGGTCCCCTCCAGTGGGTGCTGAGATGGGGTTCGGGTCGCAGCAGTGCAACCTCAGAACCTGAGCCCAGGAGTCTTGTGGGTGCTGGGGTAGGGGATGCTCAGTGTTCATTAATCCTGCACCTCAAAGCTGAAACCTTGCATTTTGTACAGTTTTAAACATGCTTTATAGAATCAGATCCAGTGTGAGATGCTTTTCTTCAAAGGGAGTCCTCCAGATCAAAATAGGCATTCTGTGTAATAATTTGACTTTTAACTTTGGAAGCACTGAGATGCCAAGGTGGATATTCAACACACATTTTACAAATGTACGTTAACCCAGCTCCCTTCTCCTCTGCGCTACTGAGAATTGAACCTAGGACCTTTGCGCTGAAGTACCTCACCAGAACTGTTCGGTTGTTTTTGAGACAGGCTCTCACTAAATTGCCCATGCTAAGCTCACACTTGTGATCTTCCTGCCTCAGCTTCCCAGAGTGCTGGGATTACAGGTTTGTATCTGCACACCTGGCTAAAATTCTCCTTTGTTAAATATTCTCCTGTCCTCTATAGTTTCTGCTATGGTTTGCATATGTGTGAAGAAATGAAAGATCTTATCTAAGTTTGAGACCAGCTGACCCAAAGTTAGTTGAGTGCATGCAGCAATAAAAATGAAACACAGTGAAAGAAAACTCTGAATGTATTCTTTTTTAAACCTGTGTGAAAATAGTGCTTTCACCGTCTGGCTTTCAGGAAGCAGACGGCGCTGGCGTTTACTTTCTGTTTCTCCCCAGCACCCTGAGCAGCAGCAGGCACTGGCAGTCAGCCGCCTGTGCTTCCGCTGAACGCCTTTCTTCTTCCCCACCCCAATTCAGGTGTCAGAAACTACTTAAAAGAAGCGCTGGTGAACATAATCGCCGTCCATGCGGAGGTAAGCTGTACTCAGGCTCCGCGCGCGGGTGGCTGGGGCGGGTGGGGGCTTGGTGATTTCTTTGGTGCTCTCCCTCACTTTCTCATGTGTCTTGGGTGTGCAGAAAACACACGCTGGCTTTCTTACCTGTGTGGTTGTGTATGTACAGGGTTTGATTTTGATTCTTTTCTGAAATTGCATTTTCTCTGATAATTTAAATTGAGTAAAATTTTACAGGCAAAGAGAAAACAGAACAGAAGTGTTTCCCATTAAAGAGTGTTAAGTCCCTTAGCTTGCAAAGTGTGTTATCCTCTCATCAGGCAGAACACAAAGGAGCTGACTTCTCAGTCCACTGCTCACAGCTCTGCAGCAGTGTGGGGTGCTGGGGCCCAGGCTGATGGAAAGACTCCAGTTAAGACCCTTCCAGCCACGGCCCAGCGTCTCCTCCCGTGTGCATGCAGAGAGATACTGCTAGGTTACCACTGCCTCCTCTTCCAGCACAGCGGAGGCCAGCAGGGAGAGGGAGCGGAAAGAAAAGGGAAAGGATAGCTGAGGCCCTAACAGAACAGCCGAGTAAAACGAACTCAGTGCTGCCTGGTTCTTGAGCTGGGTTGCAGCACCTGGAGCAGAAATAGTATAGTGGTGCTGTAGTTTTCATTTCCTAGCAAACCGGAAACACAGATGTCCCTATGAAAACACAGTCTTTACGTCATTCAACACCAGCAGCAGTTCATCGTGGAGCTCCTTTTCTAATGAGCAATAATATTCAGTTGTGGTTTATTGACAATATAAGAATCCTCCTACTGTGTGGGCTTCCTCTAACATCAGTGCATCAGTGAACCCGCCAGTGGGGTGCATTTCTGGGACAGTGGCCGCGTGGGTGGCAGCCTCAGAGATCTGCTGGTTTCTAACGAGGCAGCGTTCATCAGTGTCCATCATCAGTGACGGTGACATGGTTTGTAAATACCAGGGTTCCAGCCCCTTCACTTTAACCCAATGACTGAAAGCGAAATTGTGTCTATAATATTTACTGTTGTCATGTGAGTCTCATGACCAAAAATTTTCTTAAATGCTCAAGCTATGTTGGGTTGACCCAACAATACACAGAAGAATTAATGGCTCATTCTCAAAAAAAGGAAAAGCTATAAAGAAAACATGACTATAAATCAGGAAAGTAAAATGTATCACTTAATTTCCAAACATAGTAACTTGGTTTGAAAGTGGCAAACTTTAAAGTTTGGTAATAATGTTGTGTGTTGATGAAAAGAAATAGAGAATTTAGTGCAGCATATAACACTGGTCATGATGCAAAATAGTGGACCTAGTGTGCAGGGTTATGTGTCACAGTGTAAGGAGAGTCAGACCCAGTGGATGTTAGTGTGTGTGTTTGCTTAGGGGGATTTTTTTTGAGACAGAGTCTCGTTGCATTGCCCTAGCTGGGCGCGAACCCTTGACTCAGGCAGTCCTCCTGCCTCAGCTTCCCAAGTAGCTGGGATGACAGCTGCATACCACTGTACCCAGCTCAGTATTTTTTAAATTGTTGCAGAATATTTATCTTCAGAGCAGTTTTTAGTTTGTCCACATCAACACCACCTTTCAAAGTCATACCTGTCAATATCATATTTTTAAAGAGAATTATTTTGCCATTAGCATATTAATACAGTTGAAGTACAAACTTCATGCGAAACTTGGGTGTTTTAAAATAGGACTTAGCAAACCTCCAGACTTCTTTGGCTCCTCCGGTGTGTTCGTTTCCAACACGTTCCAGCTGGAAAAGCTCCCCATGGTTCTGGCCCTTTCACCCCACAGGTGTTCACCATTTCCAAAGCGCTGGTGCCGCGTGTCCTGGCCAGGGTGGTGGAGGCGGTGTCAGAGGAGCTGAGCCGGCTGATGCAGTGCGTGTCGTCCTTCAGCAGGCATGGGGCCTTGCAGGTACTGGCCTCACCAGGCATGGCCGTGGAGGGCGTGACGGAGTCTGGGCGGCTTCCCCCTGTCCCTAAGGCAGAGGAGAGCCTCATGGACCTGGCCATTACCTGAAGGCAAAGTCCTTCTTCTTTGCCACTCTCCTTACTTTGTGGTTGTCTTCGCTCCATTGTGCTTAGCAGGAAAAGGTTAGTGGCCTGTTTTTGGTGGACGAAGTGTCCAAGGCTGTGTGCATGGAAATCCCCGGGAGCCATCTTGGTGCACAGACTCCATGGGCTCGGGCTCCCACTGATGAAGTTTCACAGCCACACCGCCAGGACCACAGCAACCAGCGCGTGCCCACTGTGGCTGCAGGAGAGTGCGGGACTGGAGACGACGCTCACCGGCTGAGTGCTGTTGGCCGCTGACACACATCTTGGTCACACTCTGCCTCACCCACCTGGCCCAGCCAGGGCTGGAGCAGCTGGAGCGGGGCCGGAGCTGCACCCCAGGAGCCAAGCTTGCCAGTCGAGTCCACATAATCCACTTGCATGCTAGACCCAGAGTCAGCGCTCTGGGGGTGCATTATAGAATCTGGTGCCGCAACTGGCACGGCTTTAGGGGTTCTCGGGGTGAAGGACCAGGGGTGGGTGAGAAAAAGAAAGAGACAAAAGCTGGGGTCAGGTGAAGACCACTCTTTCCTGATGGGAGGAAAGGAACTGCCTTCTCACTGTAGGGTGTTTATTTATGCATTAATTAGCAACTTAATGTTGCATGACACCCCATTGCCTAGTAATCTGCATGTATGGAAAAGCAAAGGGCTGACTTTGGGGTCTGGAGTCACTGTTCTCAGCTCGCCCTGGTCGATCCTGGCCAGGTCCCGCAGGTGTGGTCAGTTTCCAGCTTCAATGGCTCCCTGCAGTCTGGAATCTCCACAGCATAACATTCCCAACATCTCGGATTCAAATTTAAAATTAACTGAAATTTAATCGAGATAGACTAAGAAAATATAACTCAGTTGTAATATAATCAATTGAGACCAACCTTAAGATGACCCAGTCGGTATTTGCAAAGACTTTGAAGCAGTATCTGGAGATGTAAAGGAAAATGCGCTCATAATGAATCAGTAGAGGTGAAATCATAGCAGAGAAATAGATGCCCTAAAGGAGGAACTGAGTGGCAACTCTGGAATGAAAGTACACGGGCACAGGTGAACTTGTAAAAATCTACTAGATGGGCGTAACCTCAGAACAGAGGAGAGAGGACAAGAATCGCTTAACTTGTAGATTAACTGAAATTACCCAGTATGAAGAACAGAAAGGTGAACAATCGTGAAAAAATAAACAACTCTAGGGACACCTGGGACAGTGTTGACAAGGCTGGCAAGGGAAACGAGCTTTCTGAAAGCCTGGGGGTGGCGTCCAGCGCAGGACAGGAGGCGCCGCTGCCAACACGCACCGTCAGACCCGCCACCCTCAGTGCAGTGGAGGTGCTGGCGCTCCCCTTGCTGGGAAGGCGCTTGCAGTTTTTTGAAAACTAAATGCCCGTGTAGCCTGTGGCCCAGCCTCCCAGCCCTCCTGACGCTAGAGCTGAAGACATGGCGGGTCGCATGCAGGGGTGCTCCCGCAGTCTTGTTCCTACCCCCCACCCCGGAAGCTGCCAGTCAGTAGGATAAACAAACTAAGGCACCCCACAACATACAAGCAAACAAACCGCGGATGACAATCGAGTGAGGGGGAGACTGCCACAAAACTGCATCCCCTGTGGCGTACCGCGTGGGCTAGTTCACAGAAAAGTTCTAGAGCAAAGCGAGGAACCTGTGACGGAAAACGGGCCACAGTGGCTCCTCTGGGTGCCCGCGGCTCCCTGGGGAGGGCATACAGGAGCTGCCCAGATGGGTGTGAGCGCTGCCTCGAGGGTGACGTGTGCAGTCCCCTGCACAGTGACCGAGTAAGGCCAGCACAAACCCCGCAAGGCTTCTGAGTGTTACTGACAAAGTCTTTCAGGTGCTATGCACTTGAAACTTTTCAGAATTAAGTATTGGGAGAAAAACAGTGCAGAAAACACTTGTTAGATTTGCTACAGAAATTGCATTTCCACTTGCCGCAGTTTTTACTAAAAGTGTAACCTCGCGTCGGCCCTTTGCTGCGCGAGCAGAAGTTGAAAGGTCAGGATTGTCGTCATGGCCCCTCACAGAGCGCAGTGAGGAGAGGACAGGAAGCGGCCAAGGGCCACGCCTGTGCGGGAGACACGGAACCGGCTGTCTCCGGGACCCAGGACTCTCCTGGGGGGAACTGGGCAGGCGTTCCGGGCTTTGAAAAGCTGACGGGAGATGAAGCTCCCGCCCTTGTGCGTCCCACTGTGCATGAGGCCGGAGTTCCCTCCCCGGGGGCAGGTCCTCGCTGCCCGCTGCCCTGTGCCGAGCCGTCCGCAGGGAGGCGCACTAGGCAGCGCGAGTCGATCTTTTATTATGACGGTGCTGCCTTACCATTGTGTCCCTGTTAGGTTCAGTGACTACAGCGTGCAGAACTGGCATAACGGAAAGGTGAATTAAAACACCCTCCCTGTCGTGTGACCCGAGTTTCTACCCGACATATTTACTTTTACAGTAATTTCCTCTGTCCCCTAAAATCCTCCACTAGCAGCAGTGCGGTTTTCCTCCCCGGCCTGTTTTTATCTGTCCCAGAATAGGCACAGTGGAGACAGAACTGGCCACATGCGCTTTTAGTTATCACCTCTTCAGGCCACTAAGGAGCACTGCAGGGCGAAGCCGGGCGGCTGCTTTCCCAGCTGAAAAGGTCGCTGGGCTGGCTCACCTGGGCTGCTCACGGAGTCCCTGGTCCACCGCCCTCCAGGCCAATTTCACCTCCCAAAGGCAGGGCTGACCTTCCTGGGGTGTCCCGCGCGTCCGCGTCCCCTTTCCCCGTGGCACCTGTGTCAGCACACACAGCGCCCAGTGTGGCCCTCGCCCGCCCAGCTCCCCCGGACAGCCACGCTGGATCCCGCCTTGTCAGCCTGCAGGCCCAAAGCTTTGGAGGGCTTTTCTCCTGCAGAGTTGCCTCTCTGATTCGTCTGTCTGGGAAATTGTGTGTCAGGGAGTCTCGTGAGCATGGCCTACTGTGACAGGCGTCCTCAGCTTAGCGTGACGCTTCCAGGTCAGCCTGCGTGTGTTGTGTACCCATGCTTCGTCCCTTTTTATGCATGAATAATATTCCAGTGTTTGCATATGCCTTACCTAATGTGTCTGTTGGTCAGGTGGTGGGCATTTAGAACTTTTCCCCTTCTTTAGTAATGGAAGGATGTTTTTGTGAATATTTGTGGCAAGCTTATACACGGCATGTTTTATTTCTCGTGAGTTTGTACCTAGAAGAATTGCTAGGACGTGGGTGTTCTGGGATTAATCTGAGGAAATGCCAGACGCTCTTCCAAAGTGGCCACACCATTCCGCATCCCAGCAGCAGTGCGCAAGGTCTCCTGCACCTTCCCAGCACTCGGCGTGGGCTGCCTGTCTCATTGGTTGTAGCTCACACGGTGGGTGCGAAGCAGTTATGTTCTGTGCCTCACCTTCCCTTCCCTTGTGACCCAGAGGTGTTTAGTTTTACTAAAGTCCAGGTTTTTATTTCCTTTTGTTGCCTGTACTTCGAGTATTATTCCAAATGCTTATCAAGACCAAGTTCATAAGGATTTGTTCCTATTTTATAGGTTTTGTTTTGCTGTTGGTTATTTGGTTTCACAGTACCGGGACTGAGCTCAGGATCTTCACACTGAGTACAGGCCCAGCCAGCCCCCTCTTATTTTTTTGAGACAGAGTCTTACTGCATCACTAAGTTGCTCAGGCTGGACGCAAACTTGCAACCCTCCTACCTCAGCCTCCCCACTGATGGAATTACAGCTGTGTGCCACCACACTTGCTTGTAGTTTTCTCTCTCTTACATTCAACACTAGGTCTGTTTTGAGTAAATTTTTGTGCTAATCGCGGCGTTCAGCTTCATTCCTTTGCATCTGAGCGTGCGGTTGACCCAGTACTGCTTGCTGAAGGGAGTGCCCTTTCCCCAGCAGGAGGTCTCGGCGGATCGTCCCATCAGGCACGCAGCGTTTGCTTCTGGGCTTCCTTTCTGTCCCGCTGGTCGGTAGGGCTGCTTTGTGCCTTTACTGCACTGCCTTGGTTGGATAGCTGGGTAGGAAGTTTGAAATCTGCACACGTGAATCCTCCAGAGGGTTGCTCTAGTTCAAGACTCTTGTGGCTGTTCTAGGTTCCTTACATTTCAAAACAAATTTTAGGGTCAGCTTGTCACTTTCCACTTAGAACACGGCTGTGATTTGAGTAGAGCCGACTTTGAACTGTCAGCTCCATCTGTCTGCGAGGAGGTGGGCGCCCCGGGCAGAGCCTGGGTGTGAGGCGGCAGCGGCCACTTTCTTCCCGCAGGCCTGCGCTGGGACCTCCTCCTCCTGCCCCCCGGGCTCGCAGAATGCAGCGGCTGCTTGGCACTTTGCAGAGTGGTGCATGCAGCTCCCGGCCCGCACACGTTCCCTCTCAGTCAGGAAGGTGTTTGTGGCAGCCGGTGTCTGCTCACAGCTAGTGGTCCCTGTGGTGGTGTCACACCCGCCTCGGGAGCCATGCAGACTGGACATGGGGTGCACTTAGCTGTCCTCACTCCTTTTCTCTTTTTCAGGCAAGACTTGAAATCTGTGCCTTGCGAGATACGGTGGCTGTTTACCTGACGCCAGAAAGCAAGTAAGACGCCAGTGTTCTTGTTCTTTCTAAGAGTGAAGATGTCTTCCTAGCGCGGTTTGCTTTGTCAGGATAACTGAGCAGCCAAGTGCTCCTGTGTGGGGCGTCGTCAGGTTTATATTTGGTCCACGTTTTTAGCTAAAAAGCCTGTGCCTGGGATCAGCCAAGGGCTTTGAAGACTGCTTCTTTGTAGCACATTATGAAGAAAATAGTTTAATAGGACTTTTATGTTTTCATACATAAATATGTCTCAGGAGTAACATAACAAGCAGCGGGTGGTGGCGCACGCCTTTAATCCCAGCACTTGGGAGGCTGAGGTAGGTGGAGTGTTGTGAGTTCAAGGCCAGCTTGGGCTACAACGCGAGCGCAAGGCCGGCCTAAGCTACACAGTGCGACCCTGCCTCAAAAAACTAGGGCTGGGAGTCTGGCTCAGTGGCTTAAGCGCCTATCTGGCAGGCACAAGCTTGTGAGTTCAATCCCCAGTGCCACACAAAAAAAAATAATAATAATATGACATAGCATTGCACATTTCTTTAAAAAGAAGAGAAAAACAATGAGTCTTAATCTATTCCTAGCAGACTAGAAGGACAGTTGTAAATATCAGGGTGAGAGGAAGCCTTGTGGTTTCTCTGCAGAATTTTGTAGTGGAAATTTGATGATAATTTTTAGCTGTTTTGAATGAAAGTCAGGATTTCCTACCATTGAAAATAAGTAGGTGAAGTGAAACAGAACTATTTGCCTATACAAAATTGTTTACCACATTCATAGTACTACCTAGGAAATACTGGGCGAGGTTGTTAATGTACCTGAGAAGCCAAGTAATATGCAAATCAAGTGTTTAAGGACACGAAGCACACTAACTCATTCATTTCCAGCGTCCGGTGACATGGCGTGTGTCATCAGTCTTGCTGTCACCGTTACAACTGAAGACCTCTCAGTTTTTTCTTAGTAAATGAAGTTGCTCCTCCTTGCTGTTTGCCGTGGCTCCCGTGTGCACTGTTTGGCCACACTTTTTCACCCACGTCTTGCTGCACAGAGTGCTGTGGAGAGGATAGGAACCCAGCCCGCGTCTCTACATCTGCTTGGAGCGAGTGCCTCTTTCTCCCATGAATTTAACCACCCAGAATCTTAAGGTTTTCATCTGTAAAAGGAAAGTAATCCTGGCTGAGTGTCCCTTGTTTAAAATGCTTGGAATGAGAAGAGGTTCTTTGGATTTCTTTCTTTGGGGAGTGAGGGATTGGAATATTTGCATATGTACAATGAAATGTCTCAGGAGTGGTCCCCAAGTCTAAGCATGAAATGTATTTGTTTCATATACACATAACCTGGAGATACTTTTTTTACTTTTTCTGTCATCAATTTTATTCATTTTTTCAATTTTTACTTTTTATTAGTATGTGTGCAGTACCTGGTGATTCATGCTGCTTGGGGAGCTGGTACCTTTGATGACACATCTTAGTTCTTTTTCCTCCATCTCCGTACTTCCTCATGTTTTAAGTGACGCCTATGACACCTTCGCAGTGGCTGCGGAATTCTCTCCTGTGGCCTCCAAGGGTCCTCAGAGCGTCTCAGGCTGGGGCAGGTCAGGTTTCAGGTTTCAGATCACGGCTGCGCAGCCTGCGGCTCCTCCAGCCGGTCTGGAGGGCAGTGAACTAACGAGGTGTCAGGTCACCTTCTGAAATCGGTGTGGTACGAGCAGTGAGAGCATAGTCTTCGTTTCCATCATCACAGTAAAGAATGGTGGCGTTTCTTTGGATTGGGAGGAGGTTTGTAGAAATAGGACGGTGGAGGGGACTGTGGCAGGGAATTGCACCCTCCGTGGGAGGGGGGAGGTCGGCTGGGTATGGGCGGGCACTGACGTCCAGGAAGCCCCTGCCCCTGGCCCTGCCCATGCCCCTGCCTGTGCTGGTGCCTGGTGTCCTCTTTCCACGGTGCTGGGATTCCTGCCCCTGCTTGGACAGTGCTCGAAAATGTATTTCCTGTAGATGAGGAAGATGTGCTTACAACACAGGCACAGACTGCCCTGATACGACTACATTTCCTCCCTGTGCCAGCCAGAAGAGGAGCT
Source organism: Dasyprocta punctata (assembly GCA_004363535.1). Lineage (NCBI taxonomy): Eukaryota > Metazoa > Chordata > Mammalia > Rodentia > Dasyproctidae > Dasyprocta > Dasyprocta punctata. Next base: position 93,719 of record RJWM01001144.1, read on the forward strand.
GAGAGAGACGCTCAGAACCACCCTGACAGACGGTGCAAGTGACTGCTAAACCGTCTCCCCTAATGTGCTTTGCCTTTGGTTCAGGAGTTTCTCTGCTATTTCCTGTTTGCAGGAGTTATCCTTACCAAATAGGTGACCTCAGATTCATTCCTTTTACCTTTCTCATGTAAAGAAACGATACTGAATTTTTAAATTTTTGAAAATATACTTAAAATACATAGAGACGTGGGTACCATGTCCCTGCACCTAACACACGGTAGTAACCAAGTCCCGTGAGGACGAGTTCGTGTGAGCCAGGTCGTGCCGTGAGGTTGTGCAGGGCGTGTTCCCACCCGCTCCGCTTCCCTTCCGCCCTTCCCAGCTGTTCTGTCTGTGGCTCAGTTTGGTTCTTCTGAGAAGCAGGACTTGTGTGGAGTCCCGGCTCCGCAGAGCGGTGCCCGCGCTGTGCGCCCTTTCGTGTCCTTGCTGGGCCTGGGCCTGGGCCGCTCCTGCTCCGTCTCCCTCTGGTGGCCAAAGCCTCACTTTTGCTTTTCCTCTTGCTCTTCACTTTTCCTTCTTCCTACACTCCACTCGCTTCACCAGCCCTGTTGGTTTCCCTGTATTTCACATGTGCTTACCCGTCACATGGTGGCCCCATTCATTTCCTTGGAGCTGGGATCTGTTTGGGGTGACGTGTCGCCATTTTGTTCCAGGTCCAGTTTCAAACAGGCTCTGGAAGCCCTTCCACAGCTCGCTAGCGGGGCAGATAAAAAGTAAGTTCTGTGCGCACTGTCCGGTGGGGGGCCGCGGCCGCTCGCCACAGGGAGGAGCCCCTGTGACGGGGATGGGAGGAGGAGCCATGATCAGTGGCCTCTATTAGTGTGCCTCGCTTGTCTCCAGGTGACGGCGTAATGTACTGCCTTTCTTCTAGGTTGGGAATAATTTAGAGATAAGCTCTTTTTGAGTTTTAAGTAACTGGTACAGAAAATATTACAAGAAAGCTTTCTTATTCCGTGAACTGTAAGAGTAGGCGGCTTAGTAAAACAGGACTTGGTGACTTTTTTCTTTTTGACCTGCTCAGTTATGCACACTCTCCTCTGTAAATATAAAACGCAGATTTGTACATATGCATGATAAAGTTGCATGTTTCATCACCACCACATTAACAATCTCAACCTGCATTTAAACCCCGCTGCTCATAGAGCAGGAATTCTGACCTGAGAGGACAGCTCGCCCTGGGCTCTGGTGCAGGGCTCAGTGCAGGACTGCGCTCGGCAGCGGGGCATTGTCACGCGGCGTTGGTGGCTTGGGGAAAGGAGCACCAGTGTCACCTGCACCGTCCCTGAGTGTGCCTGCCACACCAACAACTCGCATTTCCATTTCCCTGTTCCCAGCATCTCTTGCTGGCTTTCAGCCCCTGTCAGAATTCATTCCAAACCATGTTCGTTTCTTGAAATATGCTAAAACATAAAACAATCACTGTCATCTTCGACATGGCTCAAAAACTGGGGTGTTCGAGAGTCAGAGCTCTGCCCTGGGACTGGCCTTGAGACCCACTGAGGATCAGGACGGCGTTCCAGCACTGACCACTGCCCGGTGGGAGGGGACCTCCTGCCTGGGACCCTGAGCCCTCTTCCTGCTCCCTGCACCCTGATGAGCTCTCAGTCCCTTTTGACTCTGAAACCCCCAACTTGCCAGTCTTGCTCCCCAGCCCCAGAGCCTGCTCAAGACCAGCGGAAGACCAGAGGGCTGGAAAGCAAGAGAGTCTGTGCGGGCTGGGCAGCTCCGAGGCCGCGGGAGGAGGTGGAGAGCAGAGGCGGCTCTGTCTCCCAGCTGTGGAGCTATTTATGCGGTGTGTTTGTCAGCAGTCACGCAGCTGTTTAATGAAAAGAGCAGAGTTTAGTGTTCTTCATTCTTTTAGGGTGAATTTTAGAACAGAATAGGCCCGAGTATTGCTTTGTTTTAGGAAGAGGCTCATCAGTCTAGGGGAGGTGGACAGGGCGGGAGTTTTTAGAGCTAAGCATCAGTACCGTGGTAATACACCCCTTTCCCCTCGTGCCCCCCACTGACTGACTGCCTTTAATGTGAGTCCGCAGGCAGGACTTCTGCTGCTTGCTCTTAAAAAGGGCAAGCAGAAGGCAGAGCTGGGCACCTGGGCCCGCGTGGTGGCCGTGGTGGCCAGGCTGTGACGCAGCGTCTCCTCCGCAGGCTCCTGGAAGAGCTGCTGAACAAGTTCAAGAGCAGCATGCACTTGCAGCTCGCCTGCTTCCAGGCCGCCTCTCCCGCGCTGGTGAAGACCTGAAGCCGAGGCAGCGGGGCCGGCGTGGAGAGCCCTGGGCGCAGGCTCCCGTCCTCCGCTGGCTGAGCTGCGTAGAGAGGCGGCAGTGTGGGTTTTTAGTTCAGCCGAAGGAGCCCCTGGGAAGCGCCCAAGCAGAGGAGGAGCCCCGAGGCTGGGCAGCTCGCCTTTTAAAACCTGTCTGCCCGCTTCGCTGCCTGTTACAAGGCGAGCGTTAGGAGGGCTCCGGGGGTGTCTGGAGACAGCATCTCTCCAGCCCCGCTCCCCACACTTCACCTCTTCCAGCACTCACGAAGGGGTAAAAGGTTAGGAAACTTACATTTAGACATCTTTGGAGCTTGTCCTAAATGGCACAGCTGCATTGAAAACCTCGCTGTACACAAAGGCTGTAAATTTCCTAATTCTCGGGGGTTTTAGAGAACTGAGCTGCATGAAAAGCCGTCACACTTGGAGTTGGCTCTGTGGTTAGAAGTCCGTGTGTGGGCGCTGCCCTCTGCTGACTGACCTCTGCCTTCCCGTTCCGTCCCGTGGACCTGTGTCCTCTGTCCCACGGTGCAGCGTGGGTGCCGGCTCACAGCCCTGGCGCAGCAGGGCCCCGCCTCTGCGCCTCCTTCCCAGGAAGCGGCCCCCGCCACCCGGCACCGACTCCCCGCCAGTCCGCGTTCTCTGCTGCTGAACACGGCGGCTTTGTCAAGGCTGCTCGTTTCAGGCCAGGTGTTAACCTTCCACAGAAGTCACCATTGGGGACGAGTAAATGCGGCGTGTGTTCATTCGTAGCTGTTCACAGACACATTGGATAAAGCCGTCAGAAGGGCGTGGCGTGTTTTCCTCATGCGTGTGTTGACCACGATGTCTCACGTGCCTCTGAACTGAGTGAGGAGGCTACAGTCCTGAGCGTTGTGTTGTCTTAACTCATAGAGTGCGTTAAGCCGATAAAGAACCCCTCTTCTGGAAAAGACTATTCACTTGACTTTTTTCCCCAGTAAGTGTCTTTATTTAACATTTTCTTTAACTGTGTACTGGTTTATGTATCTCGTTTTAACACATTAAATAAATGCTTGCGATCTGGCTTACGCTGTACCTGTCACGCCGCTGTGGGAAAGCACTTATCGGGTGTTGTGCTGACACTGCCCGTTGGGGACTGCACCGACCCACTCCATTCAGTCCTCACCACTGTGACCCCATGTGCCCAACGAGCGGATGAGGAGACCCAGGCCCAGGAGAGGCGCATGGCTCCTCCAAGCCTTGGGGCTGGTGGGCAGCAGCTGCCCCCGCCGGCTCCCCACCCTGCACGGCACACGTTTTTCCCGTTCCTCCCCTGGGGACACAGCCCTGTACCAGCACGCAAGTACAGGTGACTGTGAACTTCAGCAGCGGGCACAAAAACCCCGTACCCAAATGAAGGAGCTCAGCACAGCTGTTCCAACAAGTCATGGGACTTCTTGGAAGAAAGGGGGATTTCAGGGGCTACTTGAGAGACAGAAGGTGAGCTCAGTGGCGAGTAGGAGATGGGGGAGCCAGCTGCAGGTTAGAGGAGCGGGGGCCAGGCTGGCAGCAGATTTCCCCGAGCCGCGCCAGAGGAGGCTGGAGGCGCCGAGAGCCCGCGCAGGCAGCACGCCGTGCAGGACGGCCGGGTCTGCGGGTCACCTGGCTCTGGAGGGGTTGGCGGAGCCGGCCCTCCTGTAAACCACCAGAGAATCTGGTTTCGCAAAGACTTTCTGTATCGGTGCACCGTGGCAGTGGCCGATTCTAGAAATGATGTGGGCAAAACCTCTGTGCTTGGGCACAGCTCACTGACTCATTCTCCTCTCTGCCAGCCTTGCATGCAGTTCCCTTTTTAAAGTTTATTTTTCATGACTGCATGTTTGCAGCTGGTGGGGAGTGGGTCCTCGAGTCCCATCCTCTCCCTGCCGCCCCCCTCTCTCCTCTGCATCCCACCCCCCCCTTCCTTCTCGTTGATATTATTAATCTCAGCTCGTGCTCTTGACTCACGGCATGCACATTCATTGAGGCCATCGGAGTCCTGTCCACGGTGTACCTTTATTCCACATGTCCCCCACCCATCCTTTGCCCTTGTCTGCCTCGCTGTTTGCAAGAGATCCATCGCCTTAATTCCTCTGTCCACCTTTTATATCCTCAGAAGGAATAAAAAAAAAGATTACACTTTAATTCCAGTTTGGGCACAGGGTAACGGTGTGTGTTTCTCTTTTGAACACGTGCTGTGGTATATTCTGTCATTAGTTGCATAAGAGTATTGTAATGTGTTTTCTGAAAAGTTGCACATTTCAACTAGTTTCAGGAATAGGTTTCCAAAATAATTAGAATAATTATATTAGAACAATTATGCCTCAAATTTATTTTATATGCTAAAAATATTATGTGCAACCATAGACCAAAAGTAGCATGCATTTTTGCCGTTAAACATTGATCTTGTCAGTATTCCTGGAAAGATTTTCACACAGATTTGCAAACTGACCTCAAAATCCAAAGGAGATGTGGGACAGGCGATGTCATACCTCCGCCGAACTCACAGCTGTCGTGGCCGTCAGGTGCTGAGAACGATGGTTGTGGGAGGCCACTGAGGGTTTCGTGTGCTGGGCTCATTTCTCCTCACCCAGGTTTTTTTGAGTTTTATTGTATGGATCACTGGAAAGCCTTGTGTGTCTGGCAGGATTATAAACACGTCTCAGTGAACGTCGTCTGAAGAGGATCGAGTCCTTGGGTAACTGCTGCCAGTCTGGCAGTGCAGTGAAAGCCAACGGGCAGTGCACAGGTGAAGCATAAACCCTGGGCGAGGTGAGCGCCAGAGCCGGTCCTGGGCCTTCAGCTGCTCAGCCGTGACCGCTGCCCCACCCCACCGATCTGGTTGTCACTGATGTTGATGTGGATGTGATTGTTAGTACCACTCTATATTTTAAAAAAATCGTGTCCCACCTGCTTACAAACTTTTTAGCAAAGTCTCATTGTGAGAGAGGAGTGGTAAAGTGGGGTTGTGGGACCCCAGAGAAGGGCAAGAATTACAAGAAGAAAGAGACCGTCAGCAAGGCTGCAGCGTGCAGCGTCAAACGGGTGAGTACTGAGAAAGAGCCCTTAACCCTGGCACATGGGAGGTCACGCTGGGTGTGTGTAGCCCTTTGCCTGTAATCCCGGCGCTGGGGAGGCCGAGGCAGGAGGGCCAAGCAAGTTCAGATGAAAACTGCATCATGAGCCCAAAAAACAGAAATGCAGATGGACACCAGTAGGTTCCTGCGTCACAGTGGGCTTGTGAGAAAGCCTCTCGGCTCTCGGTGTCCCAGCCGGGGGCAGAAAGAAGCCAGCTCCTCCTGGGGGCTCTTCCCATGGTCACCCCGGACTTCCGCTGAGTCTCCCTTTGGTGACAGGCCTCCGATGACAAGGATGAGGACGACGATGTCCTGTGCCCTAGGGGTTGTGGCTGCTGCTGCGTCCTCGCACCCTGCTCTTCTGGCCATGTGGAAGAGTTCACTGCCACCAGGCCACCGTGGTGGGCCATTGGGCATCACTGCTGCCCTGACATTAGCAGATGTGTCAGACAGCCTCACAGAGCTGGTCGTTGACAGTGCCTCGTCCCTTCCTCCCCTTGCCTGCTGCTGAAGCTGTCCACCGCCATTTCTGTCCCTGCTCTGATCGCTGAGGGAGTCCCCTCCACGTCACTCCTAACGTGTTTCCGTTAGTCCACTTGGCTCTTTGCTTTGGGACGGGACGGTCTTCCTGCAGTAGAACGTGAGACTCTGGCCCTTCTGCCGCACTGCCTGTAGTACACGCACGCACGTGCACCTCCCTTCACCTCCGGTTCATTTTGGTTAGGCCGTATTACTCAGTCGTCAGATTACTAGGCCCGCGCGTGCTGTCACTGCCAGTCACACGCAGACCAGCACACACTTCCTGCCCTGCTCCTTGGACTCCTGCGGCTTCGCTGTTGCCCTCCTGAGCACCGGGCTCTAGGGACCTCTGTCACAGGGTCAGCCTGCAGTCCCCTGCTCCTGTCTCCTGTCCCCCTGCCTCCATCTGCGCCCTCCCTCAGCAGAGCCCCGCCTCTCGGGGCTTCCGGTTGGAGGACTGCAGGGAATCCTTTCCACAGCTCAGCTGGACAAAGCGGGGTGCCCTCCAGGTCCGGCGGCCTCAGGCTGCCACCCTCTGCCCCCACCGTCTCCACCACCCTCTACTCCGAGAACCTTCTCCTTTTCCCGGGTTTGCGGCGGGTCCCAGTGTTCTGGGCGGTGCCCTTTTGTTCCTGGTACTGAGCCCCAGACCCGGATTCTGGGAGATGGTCTTCAGGTGTTTCTCTGAATGCCCTGTGCCCCTGTTTGGGGTTTTTTGTTTTGTTTTGTTTTGTTTTGGGTTTTTGCTATTCTTAATATTTGGACCTCTCATCCTAATCTTAAAAAAATCTTTTTAATCTTTCCCTTCTTGTCTTCCATCTATCTTAATTTTTGAGAAATGTTTTAATTTTTGTGTTGAGTTTTTGATTATTGCTCTAAAGGTTTACCTTCTCTGAATGTTCCTGTTTGTTTATTACTCCTCTGGGAGTAGTACCGTTCTGTTAGAAATGCGTTGTTTGTGCGTAGTCTGCTCTGCCTCATCCTCCTGTCGTGCACGTTGGAGTAAATGTCGCAGCTTACTTTGCATTTCTGGTGCACTTGGGTGTGTGTCGCGGTTCACAAGAGCCCCCCAAGGCTGCCTGGGGTCTGGAGCCCTGTGCAGGCAGAGTGGCTCGTCCCTTAGGTGCCACGGGCCTTAGTTGGGGCCATTGCTCCGGGAGTGGTCCGGCTTTCCGGAGAAGCCTCTTCAGGTCTCACGCCGAGAGGGTGCAGGTGTCTCTCAGCTCCGGGGGACGCCGGTGCAGGGAGGCGGCTCGGAGGGCAGAGCCCCTGCCGCGCCCTGGATCCAGACCCCTCGGCCTCCCGGAGAACAGAGCCTTCGCTCCTGCAGGGGAGAAGCTTGTGGGAAGCTGCCCAGCTCGGCGGAGGCAGAGCGCAGACCGGCAGCTGCTAGCTGTGTATCACACAGCCTCAGGCTCAGCCTTTGGTTTAACCCCAGCTTTATCTCGACTTCCAGAGGCTCCTGGGCCACAGATCCCTGTGCCCTTTAGCCACTTTGCAGTGCAGGCTTCAGAGTTTTCATCTTCGTTTTCAGTGCTGCCAGTTTAAGATCTCACTTTAAGGCTAGATCTGCTGAATCGGTTTCTACTCATCCGTGTGCTTCTCAGCTTTTGGTTTCATCTAGCTATTATTTCCCCTCCTGTTCCCTTTGTCTTTGTGGAATATATGTATATATATACACACCCAGATAGTACCGCTGAGTTTATTATGTATGTTATGTATATAATGTGTAAGTTATAGTGTGTGTGGTGTGTGCATAGACCGCGAGAGTATGCTGCATGAACACACACACCACCACACCCTGTGCTGTCATTTGCATACACTTTTGACAGAATTAAGATTAATGTGTGATTTTAATTTGCCGTCTGTAACTGAAACTTAAGGTTAAACTTTTGTTTATTTGTTCTTTTGTTTATTCGTTCTATTTGACCATAACACCAGGATGTTCACACACACACAGTCCTTAGACTTGTCCTAAGACAGGATAGTTTACTACAAGCAAGGATTACAAACTGGAGGGAGGGCAGGGGGCATCTATTGTAGATTTTTTTTTGTTTTGTTTTGTTTTTTTTTTTGGCGGCACTGGAGATCAAACTCACAGCCTCACACCTGCCAGATAGGCGCTTAAGCCACTGAGCCAAACTCCCAGCCCTAGGTTGTTTTTTTTTTTTTGGGGGGGGGGGCACCAGTGCTTGAACTCATGACCTCACACCTGCCAGACAGGCGCTTAAGCCACTGAGCCAAACTCCTGGCCCTAGTTTTTGAGGCAAGGTCGCACTGTGTAGCTCAGGCCGGCCTTGAGCTCATGTTGTAGCCCAAGCCGGCCTCGGACTCACAGCACTCCTCCTACCTCAGCCTCCCGAGTGCTGGGATTAAAGGCGTGTGCCACCATGCCCGGATCTGCCCTAGTTTTTTGAGGCAGGGTTGCACTATGTAGCTCAGGCCGGGCTTGCACTCACATTGTAGCCCAAGAGGGCCCTGAACTCACAACGCTTCTCCTACCTCAGCCTCCAAGTGCTGGGATTAAAGGCGTGCGCTACCACGCCAGGCTCTATTGTAGATTCTTACCCCACCCACTGACCGTGTCAGGCTTAGTAGGGAGTCATTTTAATGCCATTCTTAGAAAAGGCGTGGAGGTACCCTTGCTGGACTGTTGGTGAAATTCAAACCTCAGTGTTTCAATCCACTTAACAATTTACAGGAAAACCAAGGGATAGAAAAGCAGCTCAAGAGACAGTCAACAGGATCAGTACTACAGGGAACCACAGCACATACCCACATCTCTTCAAGAAGATGACTGCAGGGAAAACCAAAAAGAATGACAGAGGGAGAGATCAGAGAGCAGCTTGTAAGATATACTTTAATGACCTGTCAATCATTGGCATTGTATGGATGCTGTTTGGATCATCAAACCAAGAATTTACTTTTTAATAGCTACTGTTTTGACAATACTGATGATAGTAAGGAATTACAGTTAGTAGTTTAGGTGGTGTGATGATGCAGTATGCGATTATGGTTTTTTCAACCAGTATCTTTTAACCCTTTGTCAGATAGCTGTAACCTGTCACTCAGGGTGTCATTTTAAAGCTATAAGTAACCAAGGCAGTAGAGCAGCCCCCACACCCCCAAAAAACCGCATCAATGGAGCAAAATCAAGAGCCCACATGTGGAAAGAGACCCACATAAAGGCCGTCCCGGGAGCCAGGGCGGCGCCCCGTCCTGGAGGGAGACTCATCTGTGTGTGACCTCTGGGTGCCGAGAGCATCAGGGATGTATAAGGATTGGGGCACACGAGGCCTGGTTCTCTTCCACCCGCATAAACCATGCCAGGAAAGCGGTCATGGGGAGAATTCTAAGGGTGTTGGGCTGCTATCACACAAAAGACACCTGAAGACAAAATATACTTAGAGATAAAGTAATAACTTGACAGGAAAATAAAATTCTTCTAAACCGAGGTACACTTACTATAACCTCAAGTTATATAATTTTAATAGTGCTGGAATTCACAATCATAATCGCACATAAATAATTTTTTAACACTTGTTAGGACTGATGGATTAAGCTACCAAAATGTCTATCAAAATGAAAGGTAATTTGTAAAGTGCAGTTTGCAAGCTTAATGTGGGAAGCACTTACAAAACTCTGCTGTCTTTATAGAGAACTGACCACTTCTCAGCCACAGAGCAAATCCCAAGAAGTGGCAGAGAGTCAGTGCAGGGCCACTGGCTGCAGCGGAACATGGCAGGACTTGGTAATCACTTAAAACCCTGCTTACGTTTGGAAATTTTTGAATAGACTTCTGAATAACACAGTCCAGAAAGAAACCACAAAAATTAGACAAATTGAGAGCTGAACAATAATGAAAGATTTCACATTGAAGTGTGAAATGCAGCTAAACATTCAAAAGAAATACATAGCTTTCATTGCTTCTGTTAGGAAGAGAGAGTGAACGTGAGCCAGGTGTCGAACTCAAAAAAATTCATTCTTTGATTTTTTAAAAAATGAGCCTCAGAAGAGTAGAAGAAAGAAATTTAAAAACTGCAAGGAAAGAAAAAAGATACAATATTGGCGATCACATCAGGTTTTTTGAGGAAGCTGAAAGAAGACAAATCCTGGCAAGACAAGTCAGAGGAAATAGAAAAGGAGCCCCGCTGTCACGGGGAGGACCGAGAGCTGCCCCGCGAAAGCCGGCGAGTCCCGCGGTGAGCGGTGCCTGGGCCCTCGGGCGAGCAGGGCGTGCAGCTCTCCCGGGCTGCCAGTCGCCACCCACCGCGAGCTTCACACGCCCACCCAGAGGTCCTTGGGAGGGCGGGAAGACTACCTGGAGGCTCTCTGTGAAGGTTCGCACCCAGTGCCCCACAGACCCAAGGCACAGCACAAAAGCCCGTTAGGTGTGAGCCGCTGGCTGCGCTGTCCTCCTCAGTTACATTTTGAGTGGAAAACGGGTTCGAAGATGAAGGCTTCTAATCAGAAGTCTGGAAATCGCTGCTGTGTGCAGGAACAGGTCTACACAGGTACACACGGCTCCTGGCGCACAGTGGGGCTGTCCCAGCTGCAGCGCTGAGACCCGCGACCCAGGTGGTCCTGAGGTGCCCACAGCTGCAGGCGTTAGCATCTGCCACTGCCACCTGATGACATCCTGTGCCACGTCTGCATGATGCAGCATCCGCTGTCCCCACAGCCTCTCAGACCTTGCCGCCATCCCCAGGGTACACATGGGTTCGAGGACTCCCCCCAGGCCACCTTGCGAACGGTGCTGGCTGGGTCGGGCTTTGCGGTTTTGCCCCAGGGCCTGTGACTTACACTTGCATCCACACGCCTGGAGATGTCCCCGGTCATGTGACACCAGGACGACTCACTGAGGCCCGACAGCTGCCGAGCTGCAGCACCACAGTACACTCCAGGCTGGTGGCCTCGAGGCCGAAGCAAGGAGCCACCAGTCAGCAGGGCTCCCCGGCCCCAGGAGGCAGTGACAGGAGATGGGTCCCGGGTGCTCCATGCTGCAGCCAGAGGGGCCAGGAGGCCTGTGCCCCACCAGCCCTGTGCCAAGGTCTGCGCACATCCATCACCACCCAAAGGGAAGAAGACAGCTTGGCCATAGGCAGGCAGACAAATGCGGTGAGAGGATTTTCCCCAACTCCCCAGTAGTTCTATTAGGATTTACACTTGAAAACCCTGGGTGCCACTTTAGAGACGCCGGGGCTGGTGCAGGGCTGTGCACTCAGAAGCACAGCTCATGGGCGCCAGTTGGTCCGGGAAGCGGGGTGAGAGATGGGATGACCACGGGAGGGTGCAGGCAAAACCCTGAGGTAAGCAGGGCGAGCTGTGCACGGGCGTGGAGCAAGCGCACGAGGGATGCTTCACATCACAGTTCCTGCTTCAGGGAGCGGGTTCCAAGTCCACAGCAGGCCCTGGGTTTGCAGGAGGAAGTCTTACAAACCAGCGCCCCGGCCCCGTGTCACACCTCCAGAGCGGTTTCTGAAAGAAGAGGAGAAGGCGCCGATAGAAGGTCTTGCTTTGTCTCTTCACTCCTCACAGCGATGCTATACGCTCAGGTCTCCTGTGTAGAAGCCATGCAGTGTGTCTCACGGGCGGGAGGAGGCCGCAGCCCCTACCTGTGAAAGCCTCTCCTGGAAGCCTGGGCACCGGCCTGCACTTCCCCACTCGCGTGAAGCACTCTGGTTCCACACAAGCTGCCTGACCGCTATGTCTACAGTAAGCGCTGTGCTTCAACCTTTTGCGTGCAGGGCCCCTGCGGCCTGCAATCCGCCCATCGGCGGTGTGAGACACCCTGCTCTCGGACCATCGCCCGCTCCCTGAGGACAGCGTGAGGCCGAGGGGTGCTGCGTGGATTCAGAAGGAGCGCGTGGCTGCTTTTTACTGGTCCCTGGTTTCTCCTACAACCCTGCGGCCTGTGTGACCCTGGAGAGGAGGACGAGGTGCCCGCGCGCCCGTGTGGAGCCAGAAACGCCGCTGACTCCGCTTCATGTCAGGAAACCTCAGCATTGTTTCCTTTGTAAGAAAATCCCAGAAATGCTTTCATTCAAAAAGAAAAGCATTTCTTAATGAAACTCAAGTAATTTTGAATTTTCAACCATGCAGATACTCATTTGGAGAACACACACACAGTGAGCCGCGTCTGCCGCTCAGAGCAGCAGCCTTGAGTGTGGAGCAGCTCAGTCCCCACAGTCCAGACCCGGGGCTTTCTCGCCTCCCGACCCCATTTCTGCTTCCTCTGGCCCCAGGTGCTTCGGGGGACCTGAACCCCATCTGGTCCCATGCACAGCAGACCGACTCCGCGCTCCAGGGGCACAGCAGCGGAGGACAGGAGCAGGATGTCCCTCCACTGCCGCTGCCACTGCGCGCCCTCGGGCAGCCCTGCCTATGCACTGTCCCCGGTCACTGCCCCGCTGCTCGCCGCGCGTTCGCGTCCGGTAACCCGCTCTGAGTCACACCCGGGTTCTGGACAGGCCTTAGTCATTCTCTGAGAAAGTTTGTAAACTGTTAGTGCCCCACAGCCGTTATCTCTCCCCATCAGGGCCTGGGCTCTTCCTCCAGGAACCCACAGCACAGCGGGCTCTGCACTTTCACCTGCGCTGGGGACGGCAAGCAGCTGGGCAGGGCGGGGCCCAGGTGACCCGGGCGCCCTGCACTGCCCCACACCCCGAGACCTCTGCTCCCTCCCCGCCCGCTTTGCTGTGCTTGGACTGCAGCAGGTGGCCGGGTGCTGCCGGCTGGGACTGCAGTGTCCCTGAGCGCCTGCTCCCCGCAGTGCCGTCGCAAGCATCCTTCCCACCACTGTCTCGGCGGCGGTCCTGTCACACACGCACGCTGCTAACAGGGCAACCAGGAGGAGGTGTAGGGCCACTTTCTGACTGTCCTCCCTCAGCCTTGTGTAAGTCTAAAATCGCTGCAAAATGAATGGTTCAGAAGGTTCGAGACCAGCTTGGGCTACAATGTGAGCACAAGGCCGGCCTGCACTACATAGTGCGACCCTGTCTCAAAAACAATAGGGCAGGGAGTTTGGCTCAATGACTTAAGCACCTGCTGGCCAGGCATGAGGTTGTGAGTTCGATCCCTGGTACTGCAAAAAAAATAAATAGTTGGGAAGAACTCAGGGCCATCTGAGAAGTCTGAGGACCCCCCAGCAACTCCCCCGAAAGCACTCTGAGCCAGCGGCGTGGGAGACAGTGTGGCCGGAGCAGGAGTGCAGCTCCCTGCACCGCGCCCCATGGGCTCTGGAGCTTCCTCGGCCAGAGTGGCCTCACTTGCCATGAGGGTCACTGCCTCAGGGACGCCCAGGTGCTGCCAAGTGCTTCCTGCTCCCTGACGGGCTCCCCTGGGTCAGGTCGCACCTGCTCATGCCTGGGGTCCCCCGGGAAGGGCCGTGTTTCTGCTCCTCTCTTCTGCTTTCCTGCAGTGGCTGCCCCCTCGGCACCCCTCTGTGTGAGGCCACACAGTAGCGCAGGGCAAAGGGCGAGTGTGGTCCCCGCTGGGCCCCCCATTTCGGGCGGCTTCCTGGCTGCGGGGCGGGCAGGTGCTCGTTCTCCTTCCTCCTGGCCGCCTGGCCACGGGCTTCCCTGTGACTCGGAGAACTGTTTGCTGCCCCTCGCTGAGCTCCTCAAGAGGCAGATGCCCACGTCGGAGGCCGAGCCAGCCTGTCTCCTCTTGTCCTCGCTCTTCCACCCGGTGTGGTTTTCCTCGCGTCCCCTTCGTGGTCAAGGCCGGCGTCCTGCAGGAAGCCACGCTCACGCGAGGCTCGCGTTCTGGCCGCCCTGGATTCGGCCGCTCACGGCCTCACCTGATCTCCAGCGCGAGCAGGCTGAGCCTGACAGCACCAAGCCCACGTAGGGCTCCCCTCACCCTCTCCCTCGGGGTCTGCCGTGCGGGGTCCTCGGGTGCAGGGCAGGGGGCTGCGGGCGGGTCCTCCGTGAAGGCACAGACTCCACCAGCGGGCGGCTCCGGGAGCACAGGCCTGTGCACAGCTGCGAATCGGGGGTCCCAGTGCAGTCGGGACACTGCCTGCCCCAGTCCGTCAGCCAGGGCTCCCGAGGCTGGCAGACAGTCGGGCCACTGCGCTGAAGAGTTCAGAGCACACTTGGTGGACACGCACCGCGGCCGCCGCACAGCTGACGGGCTGAGTCCAGTCAACACACACGGCACCTGCAGACCCTCCCCCCACCCCGCTGTCTTCACCCCGTCCTAGGAGGACGCCGGCCAGGCGGCTCTCCACGGGAAACTGCCAGCCCTGTCCGCCCCAGCTCCCGCACGCAGCCTAATCCCTCAGTCCCTGGGTCTGGGCAGCAGACGCAGTCACGCTCTTCAGTCCCCTGCTTGCCCCATGCTGGACATTTTCCGTCTGTTTCCCTGGGCTTCCCTGCCCTGCTTGCGGCCTTGGCAGGCCGACCTGGCATGGCTGATATAATCAGGCATCAAGCGCTTCGGCCTCTGGATTGCTTTGAACGATGAAAAGTCCTAGCAGCAGATGGATGGGTGAAATGGCAGGAAGGTGCGGGAGGGGCCAAGGGCCACTTCTCTCGGTGGCACCCTCCACGAGTCTGCTGGGCCGCCTCACGGCCACCCGTGGGGGAGAGGCCGAGCTGCTGCGCGCCTGTCCCCACGCGGCCTCCTCAGGCCTCTGTGCTCGAGCCCTTCCAGAGCAGAGTCCTCTGGGCTTCTAGGCCCCCCAGCCCCTGGGGCGATGCTATCCGACACTCCGGGTCCGGCCACTTCCCAGCCAGGGCCCGGGTCTGCACTGGCCCAGTCCTGGCCGTAGCTAGGACGACCCTGGTCTCAGTCACTTTCCTCCGCCCTCAGTGTAAAGCAGGAGGGGTCGGTCTAGCTCGCAGGGTCAGACATCACAGTCCTTGCACACTTGGCTCCGGGAAGGACCTGTGTGGCAGAGGGCCACAGCTGAGGACAGCCCCCCAGGACAGAGCTCCCCACCTGCGCCCCCTGGCCGGCTCTCCCTGCTCCTCTGCTTCCCGGCCGTGTGGCTCGAGCTGCTGGCTTCCACCAGGCCGCTCTGCCTTGGAGCCAGCGACTGCAGACTGATCTCTCTGAAACTGTGAGTCAGATAAACCTCTCCTTTAGCTTTCTGTGTCACGTGTTTTGTCCCAGCAATAAAAAGGTGACTCGTACAGTATGGGACTTTTGCCGTGTGTCAGAATTTAAGTTCGACCTTACACAGGCCCCGAGCCATGTCTCCAGCTCCTTCTCCAGCTCAGTCTCCAGCCCGGGCTTCTCTTCCTCATGTGACACAGCAATGCCCCGCACACTCAGGCAGTCACCCAGGAACCTGCTGCACCCCACCCACCCATGCAGAGGTGGGACAGGGCCTGGGCCCCACCTCTGTCTCCTCTTCCCCCAGACCTCGCCTGCCTCAGCTCGCTACCAGCTGTACGCCACGTGGGGAGCGGGGGAGCTGTCGGGCTCTGCCGCGGGCCCAGTGCCGGGGTGTGGACACTGCACAGTGGCTCTGCCGCGATCCCCAGACCGCGTGTCCCCTCTCCTCCCTCACCCCGTACCTGATTATAGGAACTCGGTGACACGCCCAACCCTCCTCCACTGCTCATGGGGAGTGAAGCTCCCGGGCCCACCAGGATGTGCGCCCAGGCTACCTGTCTCGCCATGCACCATAACCAGCAGCTGCACTTCCTGTTATCTCCAGCACGCAGGCTTTCAAGCCGTGGCCGGTAACGTTTACTGCCCGAGGTGCCCCTTCTCCCTCCACTCGCCTGCATGCGGCCTCCCCATGACTCTCACCGCGTGTTACATTTATGATTTGCGTCGGGATGGAATGGATGACCGCGCAGCACACGGATGGGAAGGGCGAAGCGCTGCGCGGAGGGCCTCACGCTGTGCACACGCGTAGTATGGGGACGCAGCCTGCAGGGCGTGCGAAATGGGTCTGACACCCAGGTCACTCGCTAAGAGCCGTCTCTGTGAAGGTGTATAACTACTAAGTTAATAATGCAGATAAAACAAGGGGGTCTTCTAGTGAAATAAAAATCCAAAAGGCAAGAAACAAAGGAAAAACAAGAAAAGAGCAGACAGGACAAATAGTGAGCAACTGGCAAAGGCAAAATGATAGCAGTCCAACCACATCGATACTTTCCATAAATGTAAAAGCCTCAATTTAAAAAGAGGCACATAGATTTAAAAAAAAAAAAAGTAGGTAAAACCAGCTAATATCCTTCATGCAAGAAGATTACTTTGAATAAAACACCTATGATAAAAGTAAAAGAGAAGCACCAATCAAAACACAGAGTCGCTGTATTAATCCCAAAACAAACCTCAGGACAAGGAGAATTAGCATGAAGGGTTCCAGGGAGGATTGCGCAACAGAGGAATCAGCTCAACACGAAGGCCTCAGAGCCGCGTGTGCACCACTGACATGAGACAGCGATGCGGCTGGGGGGGAGGTGAACGAAGTCGCAGCCGTCTTCGGGTCCCCAGTGTCGCCCTCAGTGCTGGATGGAGCAGGTGGAGAGGCAGGAGAGGCACCGCACGGCTGCACAGCGCGGCCTCCTCACTGCCACGTGTGACACTGTCTGCGCGCGCACCAACGGCCCCCCGCTGAACCGCACGCCGCCGCCTGACCCACTGCGCGAACGCAGCCAAGTGTAAAAGGTGGGGACACGGAAACTCTGTCCTCCATCCTCAACAGAGAGAAAGTGGAAATCACAAACAGATACCCTGGATAATCTCCAAATGCTCGGAAATTAAACATACTTCTAAATATCCCATGGGTCAGAAAAGAAATCACGAGATAACGCAGGAAACATTCTGAAGTGAATGAAATACAATATATCAAAAATCGTGGCACACAGCTAGAGCCACGGTGGAGGACAGCATGCTTTTCTAGGAAACAGCAGAAGTCTCGAAACAGTACTCCTAAGTTTCCACCTTAGGAAAATGGCAAAGGAAGAGCAGATTAAGTCCAGACCAAGTACAAGGGAGGAAATAATACAGAGGAGAGCAGAAGTGGGTGAAGTTAAGGGTGAAGTTAAGCAATAGAAATAGAATCCATAAAACCCAGGTCTAGTCATTCTTCAGAAGAATCAATAAAATTGAACAAGTCCCTAGAGTGGCACAGAGAAAAACACAACTGACTGATGTCAAGGCAGAAGTGGGAACATTCAGCCAGGCATGGTGGCGCCTAGAATCCCGGCTCTCTGCAAGGCTAAAGCTAGAGGGATCCCAGTTTGAGCCCGGCCTAACAACACTGATTTAGGTCAGTGTCACAAGCACGGGGCGTGGGGGTGGGGTGCAGATCCCACAGACCTCAAGGACAGCAGGGACGACGGACTGGGCCAGCTTTGTGCCCCTTCAACAGCAGACAGCCCGAACCCGTCAGGAAGGGCCAGGCAGCTTCTAACAGCTTTAACCTTGGTCTGGATGTGTTCGCCGGTGAACTCTGCTAACCATTCAGGGAATGAGTGAGTTACTGAACCTGTGGTCATTGCCCCTGCAGTGCCCCTGAGGCCCATGTGTATGGACCGGGCGAGGCGGGTGCGTGGCCTCAGTGGCTGTGAGCCTCCCCAGCGGGACTGTGGGACCCCACACCCCTCTTTCCCTGGCCAAATCACCACTTCCGCTGGCCCGCGTGCTCCCTGCGTCGTGTGTGACCTCACCACAGGCCTGAAAGCACCAGCGCCTGCAGACCATGGACCCCAGCCCCGACTGTGCCCCGCACTGACCGCCCCTCTTTGTAAGCTGGCTGCCCCGGGAGTTGTTGTGACTAGAACTTGGCCCAGGGAGCTCCTGCGGACACGGGAGAACCCAGCCTGTCCACAGGGTTTGGGTTGCACTCCTGTCGCCTTTGCAGGGGGAGGACCCCGAGCTCACAGCTGCGCAGGGAGCCGTGCACGACGCAGGGTCACGGCCTGGCAGGGGCCCTCGGGGTGTGGCTTGGCCTGCTCTGCTGCCGTGGGAAGGGTCCCCCGGCCCCGCAGTGCAAGGACAGGACGGGACGCGGGGGACAGCCCCGCTGCTCCCGCCTGCACCGCCCACACCGCCGCCCTTCCCAGCTCCACAGCCGCTGCTGTTCCCGGAGCCTCCCCGCGAGGGCCAGCTGTGGGCTAGGAGGCTCGGGGGCCCTCTGGGCAGCTGGCATTTGTTGTCCAAGCCAAGCTGGGTGACCGTGACGTCCTGCCCGGCAGCCATGAGGAGTCTTGGAAATTTGCCCGGCCAAGACCCGGGTTGGCTCGGGCTGGGAGCAGGCACCCGACAGTGCGGACGGCCTCTGTGGAGCCGGCATGATACCTGTCGGGACAGTAACGGCTGGAGGTCAGCTGTTTCTATTTTTGTTTCTTATGATGGGAAAATCATGGCCATAGACCATTTATAACAGCACCCAGTGGTCAGAGCATTTGCTGCGTACCAGGCTCCCTGCAGACTGCCTGATGGCTGTGAATTCATTTAATCCTCAGCAGGACTATGCTTTTTTTGTCTTTGTTTCATTGCCAAGGGTCTCTCTAATGTCGCCTGGGCTGGTCTCCTGGGCTCAAGCCATCCTCCTGCCTCAGCCTCCCAAGTAGCTGGCAGTAGAAGTGCACCTGCAGGATGATCTGGATTTTCTGGAGGGAACTGAGGCCCAGAGAATCTCAGTAACTTGCCAGGGACCCTCGAGAAGAGCCCCCGAAGCCGCCGTGCACAGCCTGCACCACATCCAGCTGCGTCCGTCTGCACCTCCTGCGCTCTGGGCCACAGTCCCTGGAGCCAGGTCAGTCGCAGGCCCAAGTTGTCCCGGGCCTTGTCCTGCCGACAAGCGCATGGGTGTGCAGGTGAGGACCCCACACCCCTGCCCCAAGCTGACCGTCTCCAGTGCCAGCTCCCCGGCCAGGCCCCCGAGTGCCCGCGGTTGTGCGCACCCCGACAGCCATGCGCCGCAGGCCCTTTGCATCTCCCTTTCCCTCACCACGCACGGCACGGCTGACTCCTCCTTGAAATCAGGTTCAGAATCTCCTGCTGCCACAGCCTCACGGGACCCTGTGGTGACCATAGCCGCTGGCCCCGGCGCTGGAGAACCGGCTCTGGTCCTGCCCCGTCGTGGAACTCAGCAGGGGCTGCCGTGACTGGGTTTGTCCCCATCACATGGGCACACGTGACAACTCACGTCCCCTGAGTCCCAGCTGTCCACGAAGCAGGGCTCTGCTGTGCGGCTGCCCCGGCCCCCATCCCGCCGGGCACTCAGTGTCCCCCGCTGCAAAAGCAGGACACAAGCTCGATGGCGCTGAGCTTCTCTTTAAAGACTGGCGAGATGCTGGTCTTTGATGGCTCTGGCCGTGGGACCAACCCAGGACCGGACAGCGAGGAGAATGGCCACGTTTGTGCACAGTCCTGGAGGCTGAGGTCCAAGGCGGCAGCAGCAGCGGCAGCAGCAGGGCTGGCTTTCCCGCACCTCCCCGGGCTCGCAGGCGTGCGTCTGTCCGTGTCCTCATGTCCTCGTCCTCCCCTCAGAGCGAGCACCCTGAGCACACCTGTCCCAGTGGGTCAGGACCCAGATTCCGTCACTCTCCCAGGCACGGGGGGAAGCACCAGCGTACAGACTCGGGGTGCACAGGTCCGTCCCTGAGAGATGGCGCTGTCCTCCGGGAGTGGAGCCCAGGCCTCCGGGACTGCAGCGAGGAGGGTGAGCAGAGCGGCCCGAGGCTCCGGTGAACCTCTGCCCGGGGCCGCTGTCCGGGCTGTGTCCCGTCCGTCCGTCTCCACTCGCTGCAGCGGCACAGGTGAGACAAACAGCAATAAGTCCACGCAGGACTGGCCCTCGGAGAAGTGCAAGTTAGGACCGCACTGAGATACGTCTCACTGCGGGAAGTGCGGCCTCGTCAGGAAATCAAATGCAGCAGCAGCAAGTATGACCCTGCAGAGAAAAAAGGACCTCTCACTGCTGGCGGGAATGTGAGCGGTAAATACAAACAGTGTGGGCATCCTGGGAAACCAAGACCAGAGAGTCCCTTCCACCAGCTGCTGTCCTGGGGATCGTCCCCGAAGAGTGAGAGACATCATGGTGTAGCACTCCACGCACACCCGTGTCCATGGCCACGTCACTCACGCCAGGCAAACGCCTTGAGGAGGAAGCTGGCGTCCACTCACGATGAGGATGGATCCCACACTCCGTGTTAAAGAAGATTGGGGTCATTTGTAGGAACACGGATCATCTTGAGATCATAATGTGGCTTCAAACACGGAAGCTTAAGTAGTGTATGGTTTCTCTTATGTGAGAAACCTCAAGTCCGAATACTTTTGAAGAATATAGGCAAATGACAGCACATGGAGGCAGATCTTCCCCAAATGGGGCGGGGCTCTAGCGACACGGTGAGGGGAGTAACAGGAGTGCAGACGGCCGTGTCTGCGAGCCAGCGCCCTCGGACGGACAGACGGATGGACACAAGCCTCACCTGCTGCAAACATGGACTGATAGAGAGGAAACGATCCATGCGAGCGCGCAGATCCCTGCCCCGGCCGAGGACCCCAGGGTGCCTCCTGGGGCGGGGCGTGCTGGCAAGGAAAAAAGCCCAGGCCGCTCCCCTGTGCGGCACCCCGGGCCCCCCAGCATGGTTTCAGCCCGGTTTTTCAGCCCGTCCTGTGACCCAGCTCGGGGTCCGACGGCTCACACGCCCACTGTGTGAGGAGCTCCCTTGGTGTTTTTGAGAGCGGGTCCGCACTATCCAGGCCGGTCCCGGACTCCTGAGCTCCAGTGGTCTTCCCGCCTCAGCCTGCTGACCAGCTGGGGCTGCATCCCGTCTGGTGGGACGCCTGCCCGAGGCCCTGCCGCCTCTCCCTGGGGAGCGCCTGCTGTTCGTGCCCTGCAGGTCTGGGAAGGCGGAGGGCGGCGGGGCGCTGCGGAAGGCGGAGCAGCTGCGGTGCGGTGCGGGTGGGACCTGGGACCTGCCCCGCCTTCCTTCCCTGCCCCCAGGGTTTCCCCAGGGCCTCGGCCCTGCCGTGTTCCACCCGGGCCTTCTTGGTTTCTTGTAAAAGACGAGGTTAGAGTAAACCTGGAGTCCCGTCCCACTGCCTGACAAACAGCGCAGGGAAATGCCGGTGACACGCAAGCCGCTCCTCGGCCTCCTTGTTTTCGAGCTCTGAGATGGAAACACACCACTTCCTTCCCCGCGGCGCGCGGCCGCCGGCAGCAGGAGCATCACTCTTTCCACCGAGTGGCTCCTGCCCTGCGGGAAGCCGGCCAGCCCGAGGGCTGTGGTTGGGTTTTTGTTGTTGTTGTTTGGTTTTGGGGTTTTTTAAAGATTGCGTAAGTCCCCGAGTGGGTTAGGAGTGGGGGGGGTGTGCCCAGCCCAGCCTGAGGTGCTCGCTGTGCAGCAGGCGCAGCTGAGGCCGGGACAGGTGGGGACCACGAGGGACCCGCTCATCAGCCCGCCGCCACCCACTCCCTGCCAAATCCCGACTGCCCTGAGTGGCCCCAGGGACACAAGCAGGAGTTGCTCCCTTGTGCTGGTCCCTGTCACACCCTGCAGAAGTGACCTGTGCCTCTGTTTCTTCTTTAGTGCTCCGCTCCTGCAGCCGCTTCCGACCTCTCCTTTTGCAGAGTCCCCGCCCTGCAGGAGCCGGCTAAGGGAGAAGGAAGAGAATCCAAACCCAGGGCAGGGCGTGAGGAACAGGCTCCCAGGAGACCAGAAACAAGCGCTCGCTGGGAGCCTGTGGCTGTACCAGGTGGCAAGGTGGCAGCCCCGGGCCCCGCGTCCCATCTCGCTGCTGCGCCAGCCCACGCCTCTGTGCCCTCTGTGGGCAGCGCACCGAAGACCACCCGGCTGGCCTCTGCGTCCCAGGCCGGCCGCTGCTGGGCTCTCTGTGTGGATGCTGAGCCGCGGGGCCCTGTGCTGGTCGTGTGTCCCCAGGGCGCTCAGTCACCCCGTGCCTCCCACCCGCCCTGCCCAGCCACCCGTCCCTGCGCTGTCCCCAGAGCCTCCTGCTCCACTGCAGTGCTGCACCTGGTTATTTATTGTGGAGATACTTTTCTTTCCTGAGCCTGTGGCCCCCAAGGGACTGATCTCCTGCAGGTCCCTGGCGGCCCTGAAAGGCACACCTGGCCTCGAGCTCGTCCTTCCGTCTGTCCCCTGTGCCGTCCAGGGACTCCAGGTTGCAACAGGGAGGCTAAAATCCACAGAAACCAAAGCTAGCGGGGCGCCGGCGCAGGCCCCGGTGGGCGCCTCTGTCACAGACAGCATGGAAGCCGAGTCCTCCAACTCAGGGCTTCAAGTGCCGAGAAAACAGAGGAAGGCAAAAAGGCAGAAGCCCTCGTCATTGTCACCTAAAAAGAAAAAGCAAGGGACCCCGCAGCCCGCATGGCCCGGCGCGGCCTGTCTCCTGCCTGCCACGTCGCCCTCACCTCCAGGGCCACCCGGCTTCCTCCTCACGGCTGTGCTGTGATCTCAGACTCATTCTGCAAACCCTTGGTGAGCATCCTGTCAAACTGATTCCCTGGTCCTCCGAGGTGGCCCTGGGTCTGCGCCCTCTCAGGGACACTGGCTGCTCGAAGTCGCCTCCGGTGAGCGTTTGCCACGTGGCAGTCGTCCCGCGTGTTCTGCCGTGCACTGCGTGGCTCCGTGAGCAGCCGTGGACCGGCTGGCCCTGTGTAACCTGCGACGGGGGCCAGGGGACCCTGACAGACTCGGCCACACTCAGGTGCTGGGCGCAGGGCGGGTGGAGCAGTGCAGGGGCCGAACCCTGCTCCCACGGGGGCCGCCGGCCGGGCGGGGACAGCGTGCCCTGCTCATGGGCTGCACCGCCAGGGAAGGGTGCCTGTTCAGGATACAGGGGCGCACTGTGGCCGTGGAGGGAGGGTCCCGGTGGAGGGCAGCACTGTCCATCCCTGCGGGGGGGGCACAGCCCAGCCGTCTGTGCCAGTCACCACGACACTACGGGTGACCCGGAGACCCTCCCCTTCCCTGTCCCAGCCCTGTCCCGGGGTGCCTGGGGGCGCGGGCCCTGACCCGGGGGTGCCTTCCTGCTGCCACACACTGCTGCTCTCATGCCCTCGGAGTCCTGTGCTGCTTTGCTCTTCTGGGCTCTGCTGTGTTGCACTGCCCCGCAGGGCTGGTCCCTCCGCTTGGAGCAGTGTGAGGGCCCTGACAGGTCTAGACAGGGGCTCTTTGTGTGCCCAGGCAGCCTTGCTCTGCTGGTCAGAAGATCCTCCTGTCTCAGCTTCCCGAGTAGCCTCCAGTTTAGTTGGCCACCTGCTTCTCCCACCCATCACCCGCACCCTCAGCCGTCTTGCTGGTTCCTTTTCCTGTGTCAGGGTGGTCACAGCCCAGGACAGCTCCTGGTGTCTTCTCAGGCCTCTGCCTTGCCCTGATGGCCTCTTTTCCGCAAAGCCACCACATGGCTGCAGCGAGTGCAGTGCATGCTGCCTGGCTCTAATAACTGTCAGCTTTTGCTGTTCTTTCCATCTCGCTATCTCTCTTGTTACTTTTGAAAGCACTCATTGATTGATACATTATGGCACCAGGGGCTGTAAAGGAGTCCAGCAGCTTCTCTAACACGTGTGCATTTGATTTCACCACGCCTGGCTCGAGCGGATACAGAGGGTCACTTCTCCACTGCGTGTCCCTGCTCGGGCGGCCACAGCTCTGCAGCCGCAGCCCGGCTTTGCTGCGGTCGTCTCCAGCAGGGTGAGTGGAGAAATGAGGCAGAGCGCGCCCGCACTGTGCACGCGCGCCAACTCGGAGCCGCCCCTCCTCGGCCACCTGCAGCTGTGCCACGCAGCTGCCCCGCGCTGCCCCACCCCCCGCCTTTCTTCAGTGTGTTTCCTAAGATCGGAGAGGAAGGCGTTTTCTAATCCCATACCCTCATCTCCAGACCACACTGCCGGTCACCAAATACCACTGATATGCT
Organism: Dasyprocta punctata; assembly: GCA_004363535.1. Taxonomy (NCBI): domain Eukaryota; kingdom Metazoa; phylum Chordata; class Mammalia; order Rodentia; family Dasyproctidae; genus Dasyprocta; species Dasyprocta punctata. The sequence continues at coordinate 117,470 of RJWM01001144.1, forward strand.
TTACAGAAAAGAAAAACGTGGAGATTTTGTTTTAAGGCCCAGGTGCAGTGGGGCTCTGGGGTACGTCTGGCTGCACCTCTCCGGTCCCCCCTCCCCCGGGGCGGCTCCCCTGCACGGCTCCGTCCCCCGCTGGTCCCCCCCTGCCCAGCACGCCCAGCGCCTCCCCCGGGCGCTGCTCTCGGCGGCTTCCTGGGGAAAGGCTGGCTTCCGGGCTCGGGGTGATTTTCTGGCCGGGGCTGAGTTGGAGGGACTACAGCAGGTGACACGGTGGCACTGGGCCAGCACCCCAGCGGCACGGCTCCTCAAGGCCACCCTGCCTGGCCGGCGCGTGAGGCTGTTCCCACCCCTGCTCGGTTCCTCCTCCCCCACCTTCCTGTGGGCCCAGTTCTCGGGTTAGAGGCACAGAAAGCAAGGAGCCGCTCAGGAGAGGAAGTGTCCCCGCGCCTGCTAACCTCGGGGCCCAGAAGACCCAGTGGGGTCTTGAGCAGGAGGTGCAACCCCTGGGGCACTGGAGGACGGGGACAGTGGCGGGCTCCAGGAAAGAGGGAGCCGGACACACAGGACCGCACGGCCTCGCGTCCCTGGCAGCCGGGGCCGGGCAGGGTGCGGCGCGCTGGCCCTGCCTGGCTGTCCTCCCTGCCGAGCTCGCTGGTTGTGACGGTGCCCACAGGCACGGGTTCCCTGAACGAGAACCAGGGGAGCTGGGTCCTTGCTTTGCTGTCTTTCTTTTTTAATTGAATTTTTCTCTTTATTAGCAAATCCCTGCAGCACGTCACGATCGCAGTGCTCGTGGGGGTCGCTGCCCGGACAACACGGCTCCGTTCTTTTCTCTCCTCCCCCCGCCTCTCCCCGTCTCCTGTGCCTTCCTTTATGCACAAAATCTGTCTTTTTCTTTCCTATTACCTGTCTTTTACTTTGCTGTTTATTTGTATTTTGCCTTACGGTCTCAAGGTCCATCCGTTTTCCTACAGATGACTCAAGTTACCCGTGTATAAACGCGCAGCTCCCTAAGCCGTCATCTGTCCTGGGTGCGTGGGCCGCTGCCGACGGTGGCCGTGGTGAGGGGCACTGCTGTGAGTCGGCCACTCGCCCTGGGTCTTGCTGGGGTGGAGCGGCCACCCCGGGACGGCTGCCCCGCGCGGCCCCACGCTGCCCCTGGACCTCTGCCCTGCACTGCCCCACGTGGGACGTGCCAGGCTTGGGCTGCTTGGGTCCTTGCCTCAGTATCATCGTTACCCTGTTACCGTTCTTGAAAAGGGAAGACGGACATGAAAAATGGCCCCAAGATAAAATAGTCACGAGAGCCACACAGCACCCTTAGGAGGAGGGAGGAGGGTGCATCCCGGAAACTGCTGGCCGCGCCCGGGGAAGGGAGCCTTTCCTCCCGCCCTGGGCCCACGCACTCCCGTTTGGGAAATGAATCCTCTGGGAAAAGCTGTCCACACTCAGGCGGGACACTGTAAGGCCGTGTGACAAGAGGCCTGGGCCCAGCCTGGAACCTCGAGGAGTCGGCTGTCCCTGGGGGAACCCTGGTCCCCCGACTCCCGCCAGGGGCTGTGCCCACACTGAGCCAAGGCGAGCACTGAGCCCTTGAACCTCCAAGCTGTGGGCCGAGCGAGCCTGTGGTCTACACAAAGCCAGCTGCCGCGGGTGCTTTGCTGTCGTGACCCAGAGCTGACCGGTCCTCGAATGGAGACGCTAGGGACACCCCCAGCAGACAGCTGCATAGCAAAACGCAGACTCAGTCACCCCCTCACACGCGTCACATGTGTCCCGTGGCGACAAGAAAGGTGTGTGTCGCGTTGCAGGCAGACACGCCCGCGGACAGGAATCGGAAAGGAACAGGGAAGTGCAGCCAGGGTCCGGGGCTGCTGGGTCTCCAGCCTCTCACTCCGTCCCCCACGGGGAGCCGTCTGGGTCCTCTGGTGTCGCTGGCCTCGTGGGAACCCGGGAGAAATCATCCCGTCCTCTGGGTGCTGAGGACTTAGGGACGTAGGTGCTGTGAGACTGGGGTTGTGCAAGATTCCTGCGCACTGGTGCCACAGTAACTGTCCCTTCTCGATGACTTCCACGAGGAGACGCAAGGACTCAGACCCCGCAAGTCACGGAGGTGGGAGTGCAAAACTCCTGCGCACCGACCCACTGGCCCAGCCCGGCTGCGCCCGTGCGCCCCCTGTGGTGGGTGCTGCGTCTGTCCTGGTGCAGACCGAGTGCCCTGGAGGGGTGAGGATCGGGCAGGTGCAGGGATGTGGTGGCCCCCACACTAAAGGCTGGAGCTCGCTGGTTATCTCCGGGGTCTCTAAGGGGTCTGTGCACAGCCACGTGGTGTCATCTGCTCGTCCTGTCGGCCCCAGGGCTCCCTGGCAGGGGAGAGCTGCTCCACCCCTACAGGCAGAGCCGGCAGCTCCCCCGGGAAATTAAAATTTCCTATGTTTTCTAACAGTGTGTGATACTCTTTTTGGCCCCCCCGTTTTTTTGAACCATGAATATGCATGGAAAACTTTGTTTTTGAGTGCCACTGACTAAATCAGTGAGATGTTTTTGGTGTATTTATCTCAAGAAATTTTGAGGTTTTATTTTTTCCTCTGGTTAAATGCCAGTGAACCCACACAATGCCAGAGAGTAGATATCTAATTAGATCCTCAGCTGATCTGCCTGACACGTTTACATTAGATAAACAACTTTTCTAAGACGTACGTGTTTTTGGAATGGATTCATTTCTTGGCGCGAGGTGCAGGATTTATTTCCAAGTCGTCCTGGGGTGGGGCCATGGGCGGGGCGCGGATGGAACTGTGGCCAGGGGTTGGGATGACTGGGTCCGGCGATGACCGCGATGCTGTTCTCCCTGGATGAGGACGTGCTTGAACCATGAGAAACAGCTTCGCATCGCCTCATTTACACTCGGAGCAGACCCGGGCGAAGGGCTCGACTGTGAGGATGAGATCACTGCTGCTGCCAGTGCACTGCGTGCAGTGACTCAAGCGCTATGGGGTCCGAGTAGTTTTTGTATTTGCTTAGTTGGAAAAACAGCAGGAATGCAGCGGCCTGGGCTGGATGCCCTGTCTGTCCTCTGCAGACCCCCGACTTAGATCACACAGCACTGAGCCCCGCAACAAAGGGGAGGCAGAGGGAGGCCAGCTGTCCCCGCTCTGCTCAGGGCTTGGACACCGAGTGTCCGAGTGCTCACAGAGAAGTCAGCCACCGACACTCGCTGTGGATTTGTCATTGATCCCCAGCTGCCCGTCACGCACCCAGGGGCCTGACACCCACCCCTCTATGGTAGGGCGGAAAGGGGCATGGGTGCCTTCAGGTATCTCGTCTGACCTCCCTGCACCACATCTGTGAAATGGGACCGTGTGCAGTGTCTCCCTGGTAGCCTTGTTTTAATGCATCAAAAGCTCAGCACTGGCAATGATAGCTGTGTCTATGCGGCCACGATGCTCACCTCGAGGCGGCCTGCAGGGCATCTTTGTGCCTGTGTAACTCTGCATCCTCTCAGTGGGTTTCCCTAAATCTTCCTTCCTTGCTCCCTGCCCACCCTCAAGAGTTCAGTCTGTCCTGAAGGGACTTTACCTTCCTCGACTTCTTCTCCTGGGCCCAGTCCGCTGTGGCTCCCGTCTCACACTGCTGTCCCTGCCTTTGCCGTCGAGGACATGAGGACCACTAGCTGCCCTGGTTCCCAGACCCACGCGCGGGACCAACCGGGGACCCAGGGAGCCAGGCGAGTGTCCCGTCCATCCCCGAGTTCAGCTCTCTTGCGTTCTTCAAGCTTGCGGTGAGGATGCGCCTTCCTGGGGAAGCTGCTCCAATAGTGCTGGAATTCTGCTGCTGCGCCCTCCGGGGTCCCGGGGCTGCACACACAGCCAGACACACAGACAGGCAGACACACAGCCAGACACTGACACATACACACAGACACACAGACACACAGCCAGACACACACACACACACACAGCCACAGACACACAGACAGCCAGCCAGACACACACACACAGACACACACACACACACACACAGGTACAGACACAGATGCACACATAGACACACACAGACACACAGACACACACAGGTACACACACACACACACAGCCACAGACACACAGACAGATAGCCAGACACACAGACAGACAGCCAGACACACACACACACACACACACACACACAGACACACACCTGCCTTGGCTTGCCTCAGACTCTGGTTAAAGTTGCATCTGTCTTCCTGCCTCTAACTGTTCAAACAAACACACAACAGGCAAACCAGGAAGCCCATGGTCGGAGCGTGGCACCGGGCAGCCTCAGCGGAAGGCAGGCAGACAATTCCTCAGAGAGAGGCCTGCGATGACCGCAGGGCCCAGCTATGCCTCTCCAGAGGAGACGCCCTACGAATTGGCAGCAGGGCCGTGCGAGGCTTGGCCACCCACGTCCACAGCAGCGCTGTCCGCTCCAGCCAGGACACGGGGCAGCCAGCAGTGTGGACGGCACAGAGGAGCGCGCCGCAGGCCTGGGCTCCGGCGCTCGCACCCTGACTCCAGGCCCCCAGCGGCCGCCTGGCTCCACGTGGAGTCCCAGCAGGCGGGTCCGGGCTGGGCGTGGGGAGGAGCCACTGCCAAGCGAGAACAGAGCTTGGGTCTGCGGGACGAGTGCGCCCGGGCAGGACCTGCTGGGGTGACAGCACCACCCCACGGGGCGGGGCGGGGATAAACCTCACTTGTCTGTGTGCACTGAAAACCTGAAACCGTGCGTCGCGTCCTCCGAGCTCTTTCCTGAGCCTGCTGGGCGCTCCGGACTCCACAGAGCCCAGAGCCGTGCGCACCCTTCACTATCCACAGGGCTCCCCGTGAGGCTGACACGGGGCGGGCAGACAGCTCTCGGGGTCAGGTCGGCAGGTAGGGACGGTCCAGGTCGGTGGGCAGCCGGGATGCCCAGGATGGACGCCTCCCCGCGCGGTGCCCAGACGTCTGTTGGGGCACAGGTGTCTCCTGGGACAGAGCTGCGGTCAGAGGCTCCCCACTCCACAGGCAGGACAAGCTTGGCCTGTGCCTGGAGGTGACTGCTCCGGAGAACAACGCCCCAGGAGCCGAGGTCAGAGAACACCATGCGGCAGTGGCAGCCCCTGCCGCGTCCACGTCCTGCCCCACTGTCCCATCGGTGCCGTCACCAATAGCAACCTGGCGGCTGCTGCTTTGCGAAGCCACACGGCGGACACCTTGGCTCTGTGGGGACTGTGCCCTGCCCTGCCCTGCCCTGCCCTGCCCCACACGTCCTCATCAGAAGCCAGTGAGGCCACGTGTGGGCAGGTGGCCTCTGGGGCCCCAGTGCACGCCAGTGGCCGAGGCCCACGACTCGGGGAAACCACACAGCGTTTCTAAACGTTGATGAACTGCGCTTGACCTGGGTGTCTCCCTTCACGCTGGCAGCTGATCAGGCTGCAGAGAGTGAAAACGAGCCCCGTGGAGTCAGCAGTCAGGGCCCCTGCAGTGTGTCCGGCCCGCTCTGTCCCCTGGTCCTGGGCTCCTTTCCATCACTGCTGGCACAGCCGCCAGGGCTTCTGCCCTCACCCCCCGCCCCGGCCTCCCGAGGAACGGGCATCCCCGTGCCTTTTCCGGGCCAGGTGCACGGAGCCATCGCCCTCTCGCACTGGCCCGCCCGTCCTCAGCAACGGCGACTCACCCTGCTCTGCGAGTGACAGCAGAGGTGCGCGTGAGCATCCTTCTGTCGTGTTTGTTCCAGGGAGCTCTGCCCCCTCCCGAGAGGCGGAGCCGGGTGGCCCATCGCCTGGTTACCCCGCACACTGCTACCTTAGGCACGTCGTTTAGGGCCATCCGTGCTACCCCGAACTGCTGGTAGGTCCCTGGGGGCACAGGACGAGTAAGGCCCAGCCGTGGCACTGCGCTCTGAGGGTGGGACGGGAGACACATCCTCACACCTCGACTCCCTGGCCACGCAGCGGCACACGAAGCAGGTGGTGCCAGGCAGCTGCAGAGGATCGACTGGGATCCGGCGTGGTGTTCGCCCGGGGCGCCCAGCTGTGGCTGACCGCGTGGGTCCTGGAGTTTGGAAACTTGTCCAGCAAGAGAGCAACACCGAGGAGAGTGCAAAAGCCAAGGAGAGTCGAAGGCAGAAGGCACAGACGGAGTGAAGCCGTGAGCATCCCGTGCCCTCTCCCTGCCTGGCCACCCTCAGCACCCCCCTGGCTGGGCGACACCAGCCGGATCCTCCTTCTGCAACAGCTGGGGCTCCACCACCACCAGAGAAATGTCCTGCGGGGAAACCAGGTCCCAGGAAAGGAAGGGGAGGCGGCTGCGGGGGCCTGGGAGCCGCGAGGGCACCGTCCACTCCCGGGCAGTCCCAGCCTGCTGCCCTGACCTCCAGCCCACCGCAGGTCCAGCGGCCTTCCGCTCCTGCACCAAGAAGAGACGGCCGGGGGTGCTGGACCCAGGCCTCCAAAGACTGGCCGTGTGAGGGCCCCGCGGTCACCTGCGCCAGCGCTGGCTTCTCTCCCGACCTCTCCCGACCTCTTCCGACCTCTCCCGACCTCTCCAGACCTCTCCAGACCTCTTCCGACCTCTCCCGACCTCTCCTGACCTCTGAAACTTGCCACGATTTCAGCTTCTTTCTTTCATTTTTCTTTTTCCATTTGAGTTTCCACTTTGCTAGGAGCCCTGTCCGTTAGGAGAACAGAATGCTGTGGCACTCCTCGGAAGACAAAGTGACTTTCTTAAAGATACGAGGCCACCAGAAGATGTCTACTTTGGATGGCGCTTTAAAAATTTACAGGTGGTACAACTCACACTTGGGGTGGCCGCCAGCAGCAAGCTGTGCATCTTCGCACCCCCCAAGTGTCCTTGAGCTGCCTTTGTGAGAGGCCCCCCCACGCTGCCCCCGCCCTGCCCCCTCGGCTCTGTCCCCCGTTCCAGGGTTGCTGACCTTCCGGAGCGTCCCGTAAGTAGAGCACACACTGGGTAGCCTTTTAAATTTGGTGTCTCTACTTCAAAAATGCATGGAAGAGTAGCGCATGCTGTTACACACGACTGATGCACGGCTGCCGTCTTGAGGTCCCTACAAAGCCTCGTGCGGTCATAGCGGGGCCTTTCCGGAGGGGGCCGGATCTGGCCTGCGCGATGCTGGGGTTCAGGGTGTGCGCACTGCCTGCCCTAAGGGCGAGCCGCCTGGGTGAAATACAGGAGACAGACAGGGCTGCTGTTGTCGCTCGTCACCTGCGGCCTCTGTCTGCCCCCCGCCGTGGACTGCTCCTCCTCTGCGACGCCCCGCTGCCGTCCACCCTGCCTTGCAGTCAGCTAGCTGTGAACTGAACCCTCTGCAAACTGTGAACCAAGTAAACCTTTCCTCCTCTAACTTAGGTCTCAGGTATTTTGTCTCAGCCACAAGAAAAGTAACCTCTATGTAAAGATTTTGTATTTCTTGGCTAAATTGCCTTATAGCAGGGTATTTCGATCAGACAGGAAGCACATGTCTAAGTTTATAAGAAGCCGCTACACTTTCTCCACTGTTTTTTGACTCTGCCCAGGTAGGAAGGAGAGCTCCAGTTGCTCTTCATCCTCTTCCACACTTGGGGTGCCGGGTTTTTCTTTCTGTTTTAGCCATTCTCATGGGAGCCTGCAGCTCCCTGGAGCTGACTCGCCCTCGGGGTTGAAGATGCTGCCCGCGCCCACTGGCTGTCCACACGTCGACTTCGGTGGGGGCTTAGTTACTGACAAGCTATTTCAAAAATAAAAGTATAATAGGCGCCACCTGCGGCTCGCATGAAGGCGGGAAGATCCCGCTGCTGTGAAGTCAGTGTGTGTGGTCATCACGGAGCTTTCGTCCTCCTTACTGCGTCAGCCTCCACAAACAATATCGTGAGGGAGGTGGAGCAAACATGGAGGCTTTGTGGAGAATACACAGAGCAAACGGAGATGGGCACCCTTCTAACCCCTTCCAGCCCACATCTTCGCCAGGCGCCGAGGGCTGGGCCAGGCTGGCTGCGCCCCGCCCCGCCCCGCCCCGCCTGCTTCTCCCGTGGCCTCTGTCCCCCGGCTGGCAGGGATGCGGCCACAGCGCCGGGAGGCCGGGGCATACCTGGGAGGCTGTGCTCTGAGGCAGTGTCTGGGCTGGACTTGGACTCCAAGGAGCCAGAGGCCAAGCTCGTCCCTTGACGTCCCTTGCTCCACCACATGGCCCTCGGGGAGGACTCAGCCGCCCAGGGTCCCCTCCGCCAGCTGGCTCCGTGCGCCCGCGCGGTCACGGTTTCCACGGGAAGCTCACATGGAAGCGGCTGTGGTGGCCGCTGTCCGGCCTGAGGGGGCTCGTTTATCCGTAAGCAAGGCTGAGACGGACACGGCCGGGAGTCGAGCTGCTCCGAGTCAGCCCAGTTTAAAGCACACGTGTCCTCAGACGACAAGGAAGTCGTCGTGGGGTGGGGTCAGGCGCCCGGCCCTGGGAAAGGACAGCTGCTCTGCCCATGCCCCAGGCATCAGGTGAACCTCTCGGGCTTCAGAGCTGTGGACGGTGTGTGCGATGCCCCCGCTGGAGAGAAGATTTGCTTCTTGGCCTGAGTGCCTTCCCAGGAGAGTCCTGAAGCTTAAATCAGTGTGTCGTCCTCACAAGGCCACGTGTCCCCCCGGGGCACCCCCAGCTCTCAGGGACAGGCCCAGCAGCACACAGGCAGACGCCCCACCCATGTGAAAGGCCCAGGCCGCATGCAGGAGTCCTGGTGGCCGGGCAGGGCGAGGCTGGCCCCGACGCCCTTGACACTCTTCACCCCGTCCTCCCGGGGCCTGGATCCGTCCCGTCTCTCCCACGCTGTTTTCTCCCCAGATCTGTTTCATTCTTCCTCCTCTACCTCCCCATGCTCTGATTGGACTCCTCCATCCTGCCGTCAGTCCAGGGACCCATTCGCATGACTGTTACCCCCAGTGGACCCATGGGACCAAAGGGCCACTGCGCACTGTTGTGGGGCTTCACACAACACCACTCCAGGGCCCCACTCACGTCCTACTCGCTGGCTGTGTGTGTAAACCTGTGTGTGTGTGTGTGTGTGTGTGTGTGTGTGTGTGAGATTCCCCCAGGACAACTTTCTGGTTGTTGGAAATGAAATCGGGAAAGTGGGGTCTCTGCTGATTCGTGCAGACTGGTGAGGTAGCGCTGCTGCTGCTGCTGCTGCCGTAATCACCTGGGAGACGAGGAAGCTCGCGCAGGAAGTGCGAGGCGTTCCCAAAGGGCGCCCTCTCCGCACCACCACCTGAGCCCAGCGTCTGCCACACGGCAACTTTCAGACACCTGGCTTGTTGCTGGGTTTCCTCTGAAGAGGATCACCAGCACGTGGCCCCACCCCACCCTGCAGGACACCCCGGGAGAAGCTGTGTTTGAGCATCCAGTTTGTATAGGAAGGACTGTGAGGTACCCTGTTACCGTTTCATATCAAGCACATGTTGGATTCTATTAGAGGATGTTACATTTGAAACCCATTCTGCTGATTCTTTTTTAGTGTGGCTACTGGGAAATGTAATAGCACAGCAATGGTTCGTGTTTCTGCGGGGCTCGGGACTGCCGGACGAAGCTCAGAGAGGTCCAGGTTCTCAGTGGGGAGAACGCAGCAGGGTGATCTCAGCTCAGTGCCTCGGTCAGGCGTGGAGGCCCAGGACAGCCCCTTTCCTGATCCTTACCTCAGTTTCCTTTTTTTGAAAAGTGAAGGCACAGGCTTGGATAAGTGGCAGGAAACTCCCTCCCGGCGGCGGGGTTTCGCTTCCACAGAGGGCCACCGCGTCCTGCTCTGGTCCTCCTGAAAAGCATCCCGCGATGCCGGTGGCTGTGCTTTGCAGCTGGATCTGTGCGGTAAGGAAGACGTCCCTTTGCTTGTGCTGCAGGCCAGACGGATGCTGCGGGTGCTCCTGTGACCCCGAAGGGCACTGACACTCCCTGTGCTTGGCACAAAGGCCTCGTCCCACACTGCTGCACCGAACTCCAGCTCTGAGCAGCGTTAGGAAGCTCAGTCTCTCCTGCTCTTCATTACTTTCTTGTGGTTCATCTCATCAATGGAGGATCTTGATGTAATCATTTCCCTGTAATTGGTAGATAACATCTCTCGCTAAATATAGAATGCACTCTCTATCAATGCATTTTACAGGCAAAGCCCTATCTTGCATGGAAATTAAGTGAGAAATTGGAATTACTAATAATGACATAACAGTTGAATTTTAAGTTAAGAGAATAGCATCACTGGAATAAAGATGTAGAAAAACAAATCATAACCACTGCAATATTTTCCACTCACCGCCTGTCAACTGCCTTCCAAAACAGGTGTGCTCTGTGGACACTGCTCCTGCACAGCGATTCAGCTGCCTTGGTGAAACTCGGGGTCTGGCAGGAAAGCGGGAGAGGCCCGCCCTGCCCGCTCTGCACAGCGACTGCCTGGGAAACAGCAGCCGACGTCCAGTGGTTGAAGAGCAGAATTCAGAAGAGAGGACACTGCTTGTTTCCTTCCTGCGATCAACAGGCCTTGCTGGATGGCGGCCGCTTTTGTCGACAGAGGTCTGGGGTCTGAGACCACCACTGCCCCACAAGTGTGCCAGTCAATCAGCCCTATTTCTCCGGGACGTCTGTGGTGTCCATGGAATGTGGCTCAAGCCTGGGTGACTTGCATGAGAAAGAGTAGAAAGATGGGACTCAGAGCGCATGCAGAAGGACTGAGGTGTCCACAGAGAGCTGGAGGGAGCCGCCGCAGTGCGTTTTCCTGCACGGTCTCCTCAGGCCACCCTTGGCGAGGTGAGGACGTCAGCTTCGGAGAGGAGACACCTGCCCCGGAGCGGGAGGTGGGGACCGGGACTGAAGCGCTGCTGGGAGGTGAGGGGTGGGCAGGACAACTTCCCCTTGGCCTTCGGGTTTCCCTACCCAGGTGAGACAGGTGTCCCGGCAGGTAGAGCCTGGAGTGTCTCCTACCGACAGACCCGCCAAGGATCCTGGACCACCGGGCGAGAGAGACCAGCTGGGACCCTCTCCTTGCAGGGCTGTGGCCGCACCTCTGAAGCCCCAGGGCTCCGTCGAAAAGGAGCAGGTGCGTGGCAGGGTGGTCCCTAAACAGCAGAAATGGACACCTGTGCTGGCCGAGTGTCTCCTCCAAGCCCAGGAGGCGCAGCGAGCCCCCTGCCCACGCAGCTGCCCCTCCTCAGGTGCTCAGCGTGGCTGCCATGACCGAGCACTCGCTGTGTGCGGGGTGGCAAGGAGCTCAGGCTGGGCCCGGAGCCACACTGGTGAGGAGGGGGAGTGTTCAGCGGAAGCCTAAAGCCGATGGGCTCACGCGCCTTCTCGGCTCCTCCTCCCTGGTTTGTCCAGGCCTTGGGGAGAGGGGCCTGAGACCCCCAGTGGGTTGGACACTGCATGGGTGACCTGCTCAGCCTGGGCCACCCCAAAGGAGGGTGCTGCAAGCCACGTGCACCAGGACCAAAGACTCCTGTGTGAAAGGGACGTGTGTGTCTCCTTGGCCACCAACTCAGACAGGTGGGCAAGGAGAACTGGGCAGCCCAGCCAGTGAGAGGCAGGCAGATGTGGGGGGGATGCTGATCCTTGGGCAGGAAGTCATTGGCTCCCTAGGGAAGGGCCAGCCGCAGGGCCAGTACTTCCTCTCCCCCACCTGGGGGCATTCTCGAGCCAGCACCAGGGGCCACCGGCCAGCCCGGTGCACCAGGGCAAGGTCACACTGTGCTGTGCCCACCGGAGAGCGGGCCACCAAGTCCTTCCGCATCTCTGCCATCTCCTCCTGCTCTGACTCTCCCAAAGCAGCTAAGACTAGACGGGGGAGGACCAGGAGTAAAACGGAAAACCCAGGTGCACCCAGGCTTCGCCAGCAAACCGGGTGCCAGCGGCTGGCAGGGGTGGAGGAGTGGCCCGATTCCTGCCATGAAGGGGCTCCCACCATGGCCAGCCACGTGGGGCCGGAAGCAGCCCGTGCTGCGCTGCCCGGGATGCAGAGGGTGCTACCCGCCGTGGATAGCACCGGTGGACATCAGGTTAAGGGAGATGAGCCACCCCGGAGCCACCTCAGGCGCGCTGATTTTACAGAGGGAGCAGAGGCAGGGCCGGCTGGCAGGTGCCACGCAGCCATGCGGGGGAGGAGCCCCGGCCCCAGCAGGCAGCGCAGGGGGTGGAGCCCTCGCCCCAACTCGGCGTGGCACCACCGGGGGCTGCAGCCCACCCCGTGGCCCCGAAGCCATACGCAGTGCAGAGCCTGGGGCTGGTCCCCCAGAGCAGTGCAGCGCGGAGGCATCTGAGTCACCGGAAACCCACTGGCAGCCTGCCAGGAGTCCCTGGCCACACTGGACCGGATGTAAAGATGCGCCCAAGACAGCACATCCAGGGGCTCCCTGGGCCTGCTCGCTGTGTTCCCACATTTCAGGTGTCCCTGTGTGTGGTGCCTTCCAGACAAGCAGCCTTGGCGGCGGCCACAGACGCCGAGCAGGCCCGGGCCTCCCGCCAGGGAGCCTGCCCGACGCTGCCTCCACAGACCCGGCTCCAGCCGCCTCCTGAGCTGCCTTTCCTTCCCGAGCTCCTGCCCTGCATCGCCGCGTAGCACCCAGCCCTTCAGAGGTGACGCGTGCTGCTGCAGCGCGCAGGGAAACAGGAAGTAGCCGGTGGGTCCCCATCGGGGGAGGCCAGGCAGTGAGGAAGTCTGCGGGGTCCCCCGTGCCCCCTGCTTTGGGGCCAGCTGAGCCCTGCACCCGGGAGCACGGTGGGAGGAGGGTGGCCACCTTGGCGTGGGGGTGTCTGTGCGCCTGGCAAGGGCAGGGCTGGCTCCGTCCCGGGCTCTGGAGCATCTGCAGCAGTGGCCCCAGGGCCACAAAGCCAGCCGGGGGAGCCCCAGACCTCCGCTGTCAGATGAGTAAAGGGTTGTTTTTCCCCTGGCCAGAGCTTTTGCTCCTGGTGTGGTGTTCTAATCGCAGAGCAGTTATTCATCACCCTGGACTGGTGGGGACTTTTGCCGGGCTTACCCAGAACCCGCTGGCTGGGGCTCCTGCACTGGCCCAGACCTGCAGCCCCGGAGAGCGCTGGGAGCGGGCCCCGACCGCACGCAGGATGGGGCTCGCCATGTACGGTGGGCCCTGTGCAACGGCCCCCCGCGCTCCTCGTCCTCCTGCTCGGGCTGAGGGGAGCAGAGGTGCGGGCTGCGGCAAGGACAGAGCAAGTCCGGCCTCAGCCCTGGGCCCCTCCACTCCGCACCTTCCTCCCCGTGAATCCCAGGCAGAAACCTCGTCCCGGTGCTGGGATCCACCGAGTTCTCCTGCAAACTCTGAGTGCACAAATCCCTTGTGGCTGGGTTTTCCTTAAGCTTTTCCAAGGGGACTTTCCTAATCCTCGGTCGGTGTCAAACTGAGCCACACGCCCACTCTCAGGGCTGACAAAATATTCTAGAATGGGGAGCAAGAGGGCCCGAAGGTTCCCCCGGCCCCTCCACGGGGACCAGGATGTCTTTGCACAGAGCAGTGGGGACCGTGGGGACTGCAGCTGAGGCGACCGCAGACCTGCCTTTTGTGGGTCGCCTCAGGGGGAAGAACTCGCCTAGGAGATGTCCTCCCTCGTGACCCGCTGCGCACCCCATCCGTCTGCGGCCATGGGAATCATCGCTCGCCGCTTCCCTGCTGAGAGGAGCTGCAGGCCTCAGGCAGCAGCAGCAGCAGCAAGTGACCGCGTGCACCCGGCCGGGGCCGTCTGTGTCACACGTGCCACTCACAGGGAGGACGTCACACACAGCTGCTCCTCCCTCTGTCTTCAGAAACAGAAGATGAAGGTATCTTTTTTTTTTTTTTTTTAATCTCAACCTAAACATTTTTCAACTTTAATGTTGGGTATGACGACAGCGATCATAAATGTCAAAAAACCCCCGAGGCTGCCCGGCCAGACTCACGAGCCTGGCGGGAAACGGCGCGCAGCGCTGCGCTCCACAGCTTTGAAGAGCGGCGGCAGTGATGTGGTGAGAGCCACCGCGGTGAGTAAGCCGGCGCAAGCTGGCCCGGTGACAGCAGCCCGGGCGCCCCCGGGCGGGGAGCCTCAGCCGCAGGGCCACTGGCCTGCTCTTTCTCTCCCGTCACTCGGTCACTGAGAGCTGCCAGCTGCCATCACTCACAGACAGCAGTCACGGGGAGCGCACTCGTGGGCCGGGCGGGCTGGGGGCTGCACAGCCCTCATCTGGGCCGAGGGCAGAGGGGTCCGGCCACCAGGGGTGCAAGGTGGAGATGCACGGGCAGTCGAGCCGGCGTCCCCTGGAGGAGGCGCCGCTGGCCTTCCAGCCTGGAAGCCGCTCCGCTGCGTCCGACCTGCGGCTCCCCGTCCGAGGGGGCGCTCGAGACCTGAGACCTTCACGAGAAAACTTCTACAGTGTTCTACTGCTTTCGTCAGCGTGCGAGATCACTGCTGATTAAGAAGTGCGAGGTAAAAACGGGGACACCTCCCAGGACATCGATCCTCTATCAGGACATTAATTATGCTGCAGTATGCAAAATTTCTGTTGGGTGGGTAAACTCCCGGCCCGCAGGGCACTCTGCTGGGTTCCCCGGGACGCAGCGAGGAGGCCGGTGTCCAGTTCAGGCCAGCACGGCGGGAGGGAGGTGTCCGGACGGTGCACCCACGGATATTTTATTTCAGTTCTTATCTATTTTGAATGGATAGTAATGAAATGAGTGGCTTTTATAAACCTTTATTGCTTAGCATGATGCTATCATAAATATTTAAATAGTTGACTTAAAAGTTTCAAGAACATAATCCTTTTAAAAGTTTAAGAAGTATGTCAAACAGATATTTATTTAAATCATTAAGTTAAAAGACTCATTTAAATCATTAAATATTTGTCATCCTGTTTCATATCACGTGTATTTTCCACAGGAAAGAATCAGTGTTCTTGTCCATCCTGTCTCCAAGCGACTCCAAGGGTTGCTGTTAGCACAGGGGAAGGAGCAGAGCCGGAGCCCAGAGTGGGGGTGCGGGCCTGCGGGGAGAGGTGGACGGGGCCTCGCGGGGCGCAGAGGACAGGCAGTGGCCAGAGGTCCCCGCGCGAACCTGGCCCCAGCTAGAAGACCTGAGACCAAGAACCCAGCAAGCACAGACCGCGCCCCGGGGAGCAGGTCCGGGGAAAGGTGGGGGCCGAGCCTGGACACCGCGGGGGAAAGCGGGGGGCCTTGGCCCGGCCCCGCTGCCTGCGCCCCCTACTGCCGAGGACAGCAGCCCCGCGCCCTGGGGCCCCGCAGAGCAACCTGAGAAGAAGAAAGCCACCCAGAAAATGAAAAGGGACACAGATTTAGTGAGATTACATTTGTCCTCCTTACCCCTTCTGGTAAGAAAACCTGTGATCACTGGAGAAATTTTGAAAATTACAAAAAATAAAAAAGCACACAAGAAAACTAAAAGTCCCCATACAGCCTAATGACTCTGGGTATAATTTACTGCTCCACTGTTGACTATTCTTTTTACACTAATTTAGGTACAAATTCCATAGCATTCCAAAAAACATATACCACATTTTTGTTTATTTTGAAGAGAAAAAATGTATAAGCAATGATACATAGTTTGAAAATAAGGTATTAGGAAATTAACTGGTTAATATATTGTATATGGTTATCTTCAAAGTTGTTGCTCAGAGTATAAGATACAGACATGCACAGTTGATCAAACAATGTAAGCACAAACCATTCTTTTCAATGAACCAATAGAAATTAGTAGTATAATTAATTTAGCTACTATATATATATACACACACATATAATGTTTTCCCTTCCTTTTTTTCTCCTTTCCCCCATCCTAGTTGTTCTTTCATTTGAGCAGTTTCTTTCCCTTTCACTATATCTACTGTACATTTTAGATCTTATTTACTCTTTCAGTTTCTTACACTAGGGAGAAAATACAATGTTTACACGTGAATCCGATTTTTTCACTTATGAGAATGGTCTCTAGTTGCATCCATTTACCTGTAAAAGCCTCGAGTTCATCCTTCTTTATAACTGAGCAGTACTGCGTTGTACAGAAACATACATCTTTTTACCCATTCCTCAGTTGATGGGCTTTTGTATTGTTTCCAACATTTAGCTATTACAAATTGTACTGCTATAAACATGGGTACACATATATAGCTGTGGTATGATGATTTTAATTCTTCTGGGAAAATACCTAAAAGGGGACACCTGGGTCAAATGGGCCCTCTAATCCTAGTTTTTTGAGGAATCGCCACACTGACTTTCACAGTGGCTGTACCAGTCTACACTCCCACCAACAGTGGAGAAGGGTTCCTTTTTCCCCACAGCCCTGCCAGCATTTGTTCTTGGTTGATTTCTTGATAATAGTCAGTCTTTCTGGGGTGAGATGGAATCTTACTGTTGTTTTAATTTGCATTTCTCAAATGACCAATGATGTTGAATATTTTTTCCTATTTTTGATCATTTATATTTCTTCATCTGAGAAGTGTGTATTTATCCCAGATTCCCAATTTTGCATTGAGTCTTTGAATTTGGGGGCTTAATTTTTTTTCAATTCTTTGTATGTTCTAGATAGAAGGCCTTTGTTTAAGGGACAGTTGGCTAAATTTTTTCCCGCTGTGTGGGTTTTCTTTTCACTATGTTGGTGATTTCTTTGGATGTGCAAAAACTTTTCAATAAGATGAGACCCCGGTTGCTGATTCTTTGAAGTACTTCCCGTGCAATTTGGTTTCTGTTCATGAATTCCCTGCCTACCCCTTGGCTTCAAGGTTTCTACCTACTTTCTCTTCCAGTAGTTTAGTGTTACTCTTTTAATCTTTAGATCCTTGATCCATTTTGATTTCAGTTTAGTGCCTGGTGATAAGCATGGGTCTAGTTTTAGTTTTCTGCATGTGGAAAGCCAGTTTTGCCAGCACCATTTATTAAACAGAATATCTTCCTTCCAGTGAACATGTTTGGCCCCTTTGTCAAAGATAAAGTGTCCGAGTGTCTTTGTAGTTGTGTCTGCATCTTCTATGCTGTTCCACTGATCCTCGGGTCTGCTTCTTTACCAATGTCATGCTGATTTTATCCCAGTAGCTTTGTAGTATAATTTCAAGTCAGGGATTGTGATGCCTTCTGCCTTGCCTTTGTTGCTCAGGATTACCTTTGCTATTGTAGATCTCTTTCCAAGTGAATTTTAGGAATTTTTCTCTAGATCTGTGAGGTATGCTAATGGTATTTTGATCAAGATTGCATTAAATCTGTGAAACAGTTTTTGGAGTGTGGCCATTTTCACAATGTTGGTTCTTCCTATCCATGAGCAAGGAATATCTTTCCATTTTCTGAGATCCTCTTTGATTTCTTTTTTCAGAGTACTATAATTTCCAATGTATAGATCTTCTACTTCCTTTGTTAGATTGATTCCTAAGTATTTCATTTTTTGGATGTTGTGAAGTGTGCAGTTTCCCTAATTTCCTTCTCAGTGAGTTTGTTGTTTGTGTATAGGAGTGCTACTGATTTTTGAGTGTTGACTTTGTATACAACTATGCTACTGAATTTGTTGATTAATTCTAAAAGATTAGCCAGGCGTGGTGGCACACGCCTTTAATCCCAGCACTCGGGAGGCTGAGGTAGGAGGAGCGTTGTGAGTTCGAGGCCCGCTTGGGCTACAACACTGAGCGCAAGGCCGGCCTGAGCTACATAGTGTGGCCCTGCCTCAAAAAACCAGGGCCAGGAGTTTGGCTCAGTGGCTTAAGCACCTGCCCTGGCAGGTGCGAGGTTGTGAGTTCGATCCCCGGTGCAGAAAAAAAAAAAATTCTAGAAGATTTTGGTGGAGTTTTGGGGTCTTCTATGCAGAGTATCATGTCATCTGCAAATAATGATAATTTCACTTCTTTCCTATCCTTATTCCTTTTATTTCTCTCTCTTGTCTAATTCCTCTAGCTAATGTTTCCAGAACTATATTAAACAGGAGTAGTGATAGTGGACAGCCTTCTCTTATTCCTGATTTCAGATTGAGAGGTTTCAGTTTTGTCCACTTAGTATGATGTTGGAAGTTTGTTAGTCATAAATGGCTTGTATCAGATTGAGGCAAAAATCATCTATTCTGACTTTCTGTAGGGTTTTTTATCATGAATGAGTGTTGGACTTTATCAAAAGTTCTTTCTGCATCTATTGAGATGATCATGTGATTTTTGTCTTTGGCTCTGTTTGTGTGGTATATTACATTTATTGATTTCTATATGTTGAACCATCCCTGCATTCCTGGGATGAATCCCGCTTGGTCATGGTGTATAATCTGACTGATGATCTGCTGCAGTCGGTTTGCTAGCATTTTATTGAGGATTTTGCATCTATGTTTACTAGGGAGAGTGGCCTGTAGTTCTGTTTTTTTGGTTGGGTTTTTTTCTGATTTTGGTATCAGGTAATACTTGCCTTCAGGAATGAGTTAGAGAATTGCTTCCCTTTCAATTTCATTAAAGAGTTTGAGGTGTATTGGCATTAAATCTTGTCTAAATGTCTTGTAGCATTCAGCTGTAAATCCATGAGGATCAGGGCTTCTCCTTGTTGGTAAGTCCTTAATTATATTTTCAATTTTATTAACTGATATTTTGTTATTCAGAATTTTTATATCTTCTTGATTCAGCTTTGATAATTCATACATTTCTAGGAATATATCCATTTCTTTAGTGTTTTCCATCCTATGAGAGTAAAGATTTTTAAAATAGGAATTGATGATCTTCTGAATTTCCACAGGGTCTATAGTGATTTCACCCTTTTCATTCCTCTTTCCATGAATTTGAGTTTTTTCTTTCCTTTTTTTGATAAGGTTGGCTAGGGGGTTATCAATTTTATTTATTCTAAGAACCAACTCTTTGATTCATTAATTCTTTGTATTGTTTTCTTAGTCTTAATTGCATTAGTATCTGCTGTGATCTTTATAATTTCCTCGCTTGTATGGACTTTGAGCTTGACTTGCTCTCCTTTTTCTGGTAACTTGATGTGTAGCATTAGGTAGTTTATTTGTGCTCATTCTGTTCTTCCAATGTGAGAATTCATCACTATAAATTTTCTTCTTAGGACTGCTTTCATTGCATCCCACACGTTCTAGTGAGTTGTATTTGCATTTTTATTTGATTGTAGATATTGTTTAATTTCTTCTTTAATTTCATCTGTGACCAATTGGTTGTTAAGGAGGGTATTATTTAATTTCCATATGTTCATGGAGTTTTTGTGGTTTCTTTTGTCATTAATTTCCAATTTCATTGCACTATGGTCAGATAATATGCATGAGATTATTTCAGTTCTTTTGCATTTACTTATCCTCGTTTTATGGGCTCATATATGATCTATTTTGGAGAATGTTCTGTGTTCAGCTAGAAGAATGTACATTCTGAAGTTAGTGTGTGGAACACTGTAAACATTTACTATGTCCATTTCTTCACAATTTGGTTCAGTTCTGTTATTTCTCTGCTTATTTTTTCTCTATACAATCTATTTCTTTGTAACAATGGAATGTTCAGATCTCTCATTACAATTGTTTTATTGTGCTTGTTTGACTTATCATTTCTATTAGTATTTGTCTTATATAGTTGGGTGCTCTCATGTTTGGTGCATGTATATTGATGGTTGTTATCTCTTCCTCTTGAATGTTTTCCCTAACAAATACATGGTGACCGTTTTTTTTGTTGTTGTTGTGTTTTGTTTTGTTTTGTTTTGTGGCACCAGGGATTGAATTCGCAACCTCACACCTGCCAGGCAGGTGCTTAAGCCACTGAGCCAAACTCCCAGCCCCAGTTTTTTGAGACAGGGTTGCACTACGTAGCTCAGGCCGGCCTTGCGCTCAGCGTTGTAGCCCAAGCCAGCCTGGAACTCACAACGCTCCTCCTACCTCAGTCTCCCAAGTGCTGGGATTAAAGGCGTGTGCCATCATGCCAGGCATGGTGACCTTCTTTATCTCTTTTGATCATTGGTAGTTTGAAGTTCACATTGTCTGCAAACACAATAGCTACCCCTGATTTTTTCTGAGCTTCTGTTGCATGGAGTATTGTTTTCCATCCTTTGACTTTCAGTCTGTGAATTTTCTTTTGAGTTAAATGTGTTTCTTGTAGACAGCACATTGTGAGATCTTGTTTAGTGATCCATTCTGCTAGTGTATTTCTTTTGATTGGTGAATTGAGGCCATTTACATTGATGGTAATAACTTATATGTATTGGCTTATCTTTGTCATGTTATTTTCCTTTTGTTGGTTCCCTACTCTTCTCCTCTGTTTAATTGCTTGACCTACTTGGTGGTTTCTTTCTGTTGTTGTTCTTTCAATTTGGTCATTTTTATTCCTGTGTAGAATATCTTTCAGTACCTTTGTAGGGTTGGTTTGGTGGTCATGAATTTCCTCAGTTGTTCTTTGTCATGGAAATATCTTAATCCTCCATTGATTTTGAAAGATAATTTTTCAGGGTACATTAATCTGGGTCAGAAGTTGTTTCCTTTCAAGACATGAAATGCTTCACACCAAGCTTTTCTTGACTTGAGGGTTTGTGTTGAGAAGTCTGTTGTGATTCTGATGGGCTTACCTTTATAGATGATCTGTTTCTTTTCTCTAACAACTTTTAATATTCTGTTCTTTTGCTGAATTTCTGGGATCTTGATTATTATATGTCTGGGTTTAGATTTATTTTGGTTATGGCTAATTAGAGTTTTAGATGCCTCACTTACCTGTGTATCAGATTCTTCTCCCGTGCTTGGGAAATGTTCTGCTATTGCTTCTGCAAATAGTTTTTTATGTCATTTGTGTTGTCTCCTGCTTTTTCATTGACAACGATTAATCTTATATTATTTTTCTTTGCATCATCTTGCAACTGTTGAATTACTATTCTCTGATCTTTTGTAATTTTCAGAATATATTTTCTTAAGGATTGCTAGTCATGATCCTGTCGTCAAGGTCTGAAAGTCTGTCTTCAGTTTTGTTCAAGCAATTGTGCCAACTTTCAATGGAATTTTTAATTTCCTGGGTATCTGTTTGAATCCATTTCATGCATTCTGTTTCTTTCCTATATTGATCACTCACAGTTTCCATCCTCTTCCTATCATGATTTTTTTATCTATCTCTACTCTAGATTTGCTGAGCACTTCCTTTATAAATGTTGATGTTTCTTTTTTACCTGAGAGATTATTTCTGATCTGATTTCTTCTGTAGCTTCAGGGATTTGTTTCTTTACTTCAGTTACTATTATTTCAGAGATTTCAGGTCTGTATCTTCCAATTTTTTCTATGTCAGTGTCTCCTAGGCTTGTTCTCAGTGTGCTGGAGGTTTGACATTGCATTTTACTTCCTTTTCTTGTCATTTTCTATTTTAAAATTTTTTCCTTTTGTTTTTTGTGGTGATCCTTGTGCATTTTTGTAGTAGATAGCTATATCACTAGTATCAAGGCCTCTCTAGGAAAGTCTGTACTTCAGGATGTCTTTTTTGTACAGGATATTCTTAGTTTGTGTCTGTCCCAAAACCCTACCTTCCCAATTACTGAAGAGTGGGATGTTGGTGTCTGTTTGGCTCAGTTCACAGTCCCTTGTTGCAGGGGTGTGATGAGGTTATTACCATAGAGCTTCCCAGTATTGTTACAGGAGGGAGAACAGCTATGATATGACACCCTAGCTAAAGCAGTAAAATTAGCAATAACAATAGCATGAAGCACAATTTAGAAACTGACCAACTGTGTAACTATTGATTTTGTACTTTAGATCATAGGAGCAAAGACTATAGTTATATAACAGAACTTACTGTAAATTAAGAGTTTGTATGCAAAGTATTTCCCCTTGGTCGAGTGGTTTTACCCTGTGGTGGGAAAATTTAGGCAGGATAGTTTATAAAACAAAGATAACTGGGAAGGAAGTAGAAGCAAGGCTTGAGAATAAAGGAAGGTCATGTGAGGTTTGGGAAAGTAGAGAAAGGGGTAGAAAAGAAAGGATGAGGATTATTTGAGGGATTTTCTGGGTTTGCAGGATGGGATTAGTTTTATGTTTGAGTTTTCCACAGCCCTTTAAAAAAGAGCCAAAAGAAGAAGAAAAAAAGAAGGAAGAAAGAAAGAAAAAAGAAGAAGAAGAAAAAGAAAAGAGAAAAAATTTTGAGAAAAAAGTGCTGGTTCCTGAGTTCCTAGGTCGTCTCATGCTGATTGCTGGTGCTGTGGGCTGGGTGCCAGCCCCATGGTACCATATTTTTTAAAAGATTTCTTTTCACTTAATAAATTAAGCACCATTTCCCCATGCTATAAAATGCTCATGTAATTTTTAAATAGTTAACATTTCATCCTAGAGATAGACCATCATTTAGTCAGAGTCCTGACAGAGATTACTAGGGCTACTTAAGTTCACCTATTCCATCATTCCTATCTATTTATTGGTGTCTCTTCTGGACCAGACACTGTTGCTATGCTGGGTGTACAATGGCAAATTCAGCTTATAGTAGGGAGGAAAAATTAATACACAAGCAGTTACAACCAGAGTGGCCAGTGTTATGCTACAGACACAGAAGATACAAATGTCAGTTCACACCTGCTATGGTTTGTGTCCCCAAGGCTTATGTGCGTAAAGGCTTCGTCCCTAAGCTGTGGTCGTATTGGGAGGTCATGGTAGCTTTAAGAGACGGGGCCTAGTGGGAGGAAATGATGTCATTGGGAGTGGGTCCTAAAGGAATTGTGGGATCCTGGCCCACTCTGTCTATTCCCAGATTCCTCCATCACTTAGCAGGTCCCCCAAGCAGTGAGCCAAGCAATGAACCATTGAAATCTCTGAAACCATGAGGTTTGCCTCAGGTATTTGGTCACAGTGACAGAAGACTAATAGCTTAAGTTTTTAAGAAACAAAATTCATATCGTCTTTAATAATATAATTTTTATTCAAAGCTCTTACTCTGCTAGGGTAGTAGAAACTCAAGTTCAGCTCACTCTGGACATCGCCCCTTAGGCTTGGCTCAGCTTCTGCGGTGCTGGCGTGTGTGTGTGTGTGCGCACGTGCGTGTGCATGTTGGTGTGTGGGGAGTGTGGCCCACTTTCCTGTCTCTCCTCAAAACCATCCTGAGACACCTATCACTGCTTCTAAGAGTCGTCAGTGCACACAGAGCCGTGGAGGCCTCCTTCAGTCCTGTGCCCCGCCTCTGCAGAACTTGGCCTTGTCCACATTCCTTCCAACAAGGTGTCCCCCGAGCCTCTTCCAGGATGCAGAAGATAATTTTCCTTATAAGGGAGCTCCTGGAGTCTGAGTGTTCATTTCTTCCCAAGCTCACTTCCCTTCCCACTTCTGAGCATGCTTCTCTAGCCCCTGGTAGGAGGCCAAGAGGGCAGCAACGGTTTATTTCTCAAATTTCCAGCAGGTACCCAAAGGCTCATCTGGGTCCCAAAGGCGCATCTGTGTGTGTGGGGGGGAATACAGTGAGGAAACTGTGTTTCAATGCTTCAGAAATGTCATCCCTCACAGGACCAAGCAGAAGGCACACAATAGAAGAGAGGAAATGTTTCCAGAAAGAGAGGACTCCCAGCTGGGACCTCATGGGGTGGGGGTGGCCAGGTGAGCAGGGGATGCCAAGGGAAGACACCCTGGGATGGGGAGCAAGGTGCCTTTGAGGACATTCTGCGTAGAGCCATTTGCCTACACATGGGGAGGCTGGTGAGAGCCAGGACCACTGAGGAAGAACACTGGCTGTCCTCACCCTACAATTCATCAATGGACATTGACTCAGAAGATATCTGTCTGCCTGGGTTAATTTAGGTTCAGCCTGTCCTAGAAAAAATGAGATACCACAACTGACTCTCGAGTTCTTTCTAAAGAGATGATGTGGCGTTCAGTACTTTTCCAGCACAGATGAGCACTGCTGGACATGAATGTGCTTGGTTGTTGTGTTAATAATCACTGCTTTTAGGAGAAGGAACCCAAAACAGTCACACTTACTCTGCAAAGAAAGGTTAAACTTCCTGGTACCTGAGGGAGGTGTAAAATGATTTAAGGGCAAGCTCAGTGACTCAAAATGTCTTTGAAACACTCATTTAGATACAAGCAGTTGATAGATTTGAAAAAACAGTCTTGCCTATGTATACCGACTTGAGCTATCCGTATGTGTGGACCAAAGAGAGCTCCAAGAAGCAGCATGATAATTTTATTTTTCCATTATTTTACTTATAACTTAGTCAATTTAAAAATCATTCTAATATGTTGGGGGTCCTAGAACCAAACCGCAACTTTTCTGACAGCTGCCTATAACCTTCAGCCGAGGGATTTGAACACCCAGGCTACAACCCCGTTCTTAAGTCTTTCTGTCAGACTGGAAGTTGATGAGCCCAAGGTAGACCACGCCACACAAGTAACAGTACAGCCAGGAAAGGAGACACTTCACCCGGCCGCTCAGAGGGAGGATTTGGGGCTGAGGCCAGCAGTCGGCCTGGGGACCCCCAGGGAGTCTGTCTTCTCCACCCTGCAATCTCTGTTCAGTTTTATATCAGAATGCTGGTCAGCCCATGTCCCTTCTGCCTTTGGCAAAAACAAAATCAGAGGAGCTTGAAATACAAAGGAGAGATTGCAGACCACTTCCTGGGCTCTACCAGGTCCTGCAGAGCACAGGGTCAGGGAGCAGTCGGGCTCCAGGGGCTGAAGGCGATGAGCGGCTCCCCAGATGCACTGGCAGCTACCAGATGTGTTCTTTCTGCGAAGAGCTGCCCCAAGAAGGCAGGGCTGCAGTTTTTTTGTTGTTTTGTTTTTAAGCAAACTGAGTACTTTGAGATCTGATTTCAGGGACGCTCGACCAGGAAGGAAGGAGGCCGCCAAAGCCGCCTCGCTGAAAAGCCTCGCACAAGGAGGAAGTAGGAGCCCGCAGGATGGGCGCGCAGTGACATGCGTACTCCACAACCATTTTTTTTTTTTTAAAAAAGTCTTTATTTATCGACTAAAATCATTACATTGGCACAAACATCAGCATGTTTTGAAACTGAAATTTACATCGAATGCATGACAGGTGTAGAGAATGTCCACAGAATGCTCCAGCAAGGCCTCAACAACAGGGCAGAACACGGGTCAGCCAGGGTCCCGCCCGCCAGTTTTCTCAGGAAGGGTGTGTGGGGCAAGGGAAAGACAGAAGTGGACCCCATCACCTCAAAAAATCTGAAGCAAAAAAGGAGTGTCCATTGCAGGACTGGCCTGTTGGTCTTTCTCTTCTTTTCCACATTTCCCCTCTCTTCCACTTCAACTACAACTTACGGTCATGTTCCTCGAAGCAGGGAAAATACACACCAGGAGAATGGACCTTTACTGCTGCCACGTCAGGCTGCTCAGCAGCAGACAGCAAGGGGCGCATGGGGCCTCCCCGTGGCCCCACACGCAGCCTCATGCACATGGTGTCCTCCTGTCCTCCCATTCCTTTTCGGCTTACATTCCTTCTCACAATAGAGCAGTCTCAGCTCAAACCCAGCCAGCCAGCTGGATTCCCTAGAGCCATCCATGCTGTTCTGCTCAGGATGGAGAACTTCAAGGTTTCGGCCTTGTCTCTGCAGTGCGTTACTGCCCAGCTTCACTAAACGTGAAATTCCAAGAACAAACGACCAAGCACACGCATCTGTGGGATTAGTGCACTTCCTCCCCAGTGAGCCGGAGCTCTTGAGCATAACACATATTTAAACCTTCGACAGCATCTTCCACTTACTATAAAAAAAGTCTAGTATGTGCATCGCATGAGACAACGAATGAGGAAACCACTCCTTTCCAAAGTCCTGAGACGACTGGCAGGATTCTTCACCCAACCTTTCATTGTCCGCCTCCTTTAGACCCCTCATGATTAAAAAAATCAACATACATGGGTACGAAGATGCAATCAGAGGTCGTGGGCCAAACCAATAAGCATGTTTCAGAAAATGTGGCTTAACTGTTTAAGCAGCAAATATTTTTTTAAAAATTCACACCTCATTAAAAACCAGGCATTACTTAGAGAATGAAGACTAACAGGGTCCTGGAAGGGATGTATCATGAAGAGAGCTTTGGTGAAATGCTGGCATTGGATTAAATGCTCTCCGGTGAGCCAGGTGATGGGCTGGGGGTGCTGGGAAGCAGCAGTTCCTAACTGTATCTTCACCTTCCTTAGGATAATATACCCCCAAATACTCTGCATCTATAAGATGTATAACTCCCTGCATTCCTGGGACACACCGGCCCCCCACAGATATCCATGCTGCATGGTGGCCGAGCCACGCCGAGCCCTCCTGGGCGCGGCACAGCGGGGTTCTGCAGGCTGCCAGATGGGCGAGGTAAGTCTGTACCAGCGGAGTACACGAAATTCCTCTTGTGGACACTTTTGTGGGGAGGAGATGTGTTGCAAAAAACAAAAACAAAAAAAAAAACAAAAAAAAAACCAAACAGCAAAACAGCTGCCTTATGTATTTTCTTCTTTTAGACTGCTTATATTTTCTAGAAGCAACATGTAATATTTCAGTGTTTAGCATTCCTTTTTAACAATTAAAAAAAAACAATAACTGTCCACCTACTACACTTGTAAATGCTGTAACTTGGGTAATGCGAGGGATACGCAGCCGTTTACTATGTGCTTGCTGAGTGAATTATGGAATAAAGGTTAGTCTAGGAGAGCCACACGTTTGAGAACTATTGATTCTTTTGCCAAGCCTGGAACTAATGCCAGTTATTTTGTAGTAGGGTAAAAACTACTGACACGCAGCACCTCCATCCACCCAAGCTACAGAAGAAGGTAAGGAAGGGGTCCGGGGCACTGAAGCAAGTGGGGATCTTTGGGATTCTGCTCCAAAATAGATTTGGCAAAAGTCCCATCATTTTAAGGCCCTGTCAAACTATTATTGGCATGAGGAAGCATCCAATATACAAAATAAGCAGAAACGGCCCCTGAGCGCGCAGTTACACAATCAGGAGGATCCCGCCTGGGTCTTCTGACGGCTCCCAACCTGAGCCCGGCTCCTCCCTCAGCGCTGCCATGGATACCACAGCAGGCCAACAAAACAAACAGGGGAAATGTGACCACACTTTAAAAATACATCTTTAGCACTTGGACTCTTTTTTTTTTCTCTTCTTCTTAAGAAAAAAGTCTTAGTAATAATTTCTAGAGAATGAAAAACAACAACAAAACAATAAACATTCCTCTTTGAAAGTGGGTCCAGGTTTTCTGGCTGAAGGAAAAGGCAACAGAGTTCACCCACTGGCATCCATGTGGGCCAAGGAACAGCGACGGGCGCAGGGTGGGCCCAGCAGAGCCCCGGGCGGGTGGGCGACGGGCCACCCTAAGATTCAGCTCCTGTCCCTCAGCAAGTATCTCCACATGAACCATAGCTCCTACAAGCATGAGTACATTTCCTTTGGATGTGCAATACAGCCTGCAATTTAGACTTTATTTCCCTGAGAAATGATACAATACTTAAGTTGCCAAAACAGGTTTTCTCAGTTTTCAAAAAAGAACCGTATTCCAGCTTCAGCTTAAGCGAAGGTAAACACATGGCTCGGTGAGTTTCCGGGGATGAACGGAGGCGATCTGGGGACAGTGCGTGGTCTGCGTGTCGGCTGGACGCGAAGACCACATTTCCTTCTGGAAGGAGCTCATCTTGCCATCAGAGAACGCTGATTTTCCACACCTGTTCTTGTGCAAGCTGTGATTATCCTCAGCTCTGGGGCTAAGGGAGAGGGCAGTCCGCTGGAAGTCCTCGTCAAAGTCCAATACTTACAATTCAAACAATCCTCTGTCTTGACGGCTTTCACTCTGGAATGGAGGACTGTCGGATGGATCTGTGGTAGTCCTCGGGCCCGCTGATGTGCTCCGGTAAATCGTAACCCCTCAGGAAATGTCCACTGTTTTGCTGCGCAAAATAGTACAGTTGTCTGGCTAGTAGGGGTTCCACCTTCAACAAGACATTAAAACATGTTACTGAGGCATTCTTTTTCACATTGTGTCACTGAGTCATCATGAAATAACCCTTAAATTCTAAGGGTTAAATTCTAAGTAAAGTCTGAAATTATATTCTATTGCACACCAAAACATTTCCTACTTAGAGCCACCTGAAGAGCCATTTTTTTGTTAGTCCTGAATACAGAGCAACCTGTGGACAGAATCCACTCAGCTCTGGATTTCAGCTGAGGCTAAACATAAAGATGATCTTTTAAACTAACTATGTTTAACTAAGACCCAGTGAGCATTATCAGATCAAATGATCAAATCAAAAGGTCAGGCAGATTTCAAGGGTAATTTAAACTAATGAATTTATTTTTCCACAACTGTAGTTTGACAGACAGGCTCACCCTGAATGACTTAAGACACCCAGGCAGTCTAGAGAATTCCAACCCAAGGATAAAAGAAAGGGAAATAAAATTAGCAACAAAACTGCTATCAGAGGAGAAGAGTTCACTGGCTTAAAATGTATCTAGTATGAGTATTAGTATGGACCACATTCACCAAAAGTCTACATTCAGCTTTTCCTGGACTACAGCACAAAAACCTGCAGAACACTTTCAAAGAATTGGGTTGTTAATTTGAGCCTTTGTGCTCTTTGATAAATGACTTGCATATCTCCTTTGTAAGCACCAGGGGTGAATTAAATCCATGATAAAAAACAGAACTCCTGTGTACACCTGTGCTTTTTCCTTTATAGACCCATACTTTGACTCTGAGGGGGCACCTTGCCTGGGGACCACTGGTGCCGAACCTGGCCGGCAGATGTGTGTTTGGACATCCTTGCCACGGTCCCCGCAGGGCTTCTCCACCCGCTCCCAGATGCTACTTATTAAGCCCGGGTTTATTTGGTCATTGAGCCATCTCTGTTCATACTGAGCTGTCAGTAATTATATCATTCATTAGAAAGAAGTTATAACAGAATACTGAAGTCTGGGATTATACCTTCGTTGGTTGGTTGACTCGTTTTGTTCCTACCATTAGCAAGGGTAAACTTAAGACACCCAGGCAGAGTGTTTAAAGAGCATCTCCTTTCCATTGTCTTTCTTTCTTTTGTAACACTGCAGAAGCAACTCCGGGTCTTCTGCGTGCGGGTGAGGGCTCTGCCAGCAACCACACCTCCGCCCGCCAAGTGTCAGGAAGAAGAGACAGCAGGGCCAGAATCTCCTGGAACTGTGGTAGGGCGGGGCGGAACTCTTCACCTGCTGGCACTACTCATTCTCTGGGTTTGTAGTAATGTAAGGTCTTCGAATTCAAAAATCGTTTTTTTGAATGACGAATGCTTTCTATGACAAAGGAATGCTAGGAATGCTAAGTGACGCCTCAATCCGCTGTCTCTCCGACGAAAAGGCAGCCTCAGCACAGCTGCACGCACGGTGAAGTGTGCAAGGGCCCAGGAGGAGCGGCTGGTTTACTGGGCTCCTTGAAAGATGTAACTGCCTCCAGACAATTATTAAATAATTCCCAGAAATCCAGAAGGAAAGAGAGGCTGGGAAATACCTGGAGATGAGCTGTAACACGCGCGCGAGTGGGTAACATCCCGGTTGGAGAGTCTCTCTCCAGGGAAGATACGCCAGCTAGGCGGTATTTAAAAGCCACAGGCCACAAAGAACTTCAGAGGGCAGCTTTCGGGGTCAGTCCTTCTAAACTCCGAGAAAGGGGAACATGGCAGCCGGCAGCATAAGAAAGCCAGGACGGCCACGCCCTCGGGTGAGTCTGCTGGGCGCTGGCTCTGTGCCGGTGCCCGCGGGGCAGGCGGCGGCCGTGGTCGCCGGGCTGTGCTGCCGCACACCAGCTGCCCCTGCACCAGCTCAGGGTTGCCTCTGTTTTCGGGTCACCCGGCATTGGCTTTCCACCTGAGGGTCTCCGGGCGGAGCCGCCACGCACGCTGCGCGGGTACTCACGTGGGCCGTGATGAGCTTCCTCTGCCGCTGAGGATCGGGAAACTCCTCCCCGAAGCACAGGGTCACCTGGAAGCGCGGCAGGGGCCGGCTGTGGTGAGCGTGCGCGAAGGCCTGCAGCTCTAGAAAGACGGAAACAGCGTCAGAGACCTGGGCCACGCGGGCGACGCGGAAGCTAGAGCGCTGTGATTCCTCGCGGACGGACTCCTGATCGCCCGCCGCAGGCCCTTCCCGCGCAGCCCTCAGGAACCAAGTCCCACGCGCGCAAGCGCACACGGGCCCTTCTGTGTGTGTCCCGCCGGCCGCTGGGCTCGGCTCCGTCTCCCTCTCCCTCTCCGGGGCAGGACGACCCAAGCCTGAGGACACTGCCCCGCGGCGCCGGCCCACGGGCAGGCAGAGGCGGCAGAGAGGGGAGGAAAAGGAAACGCAAGGGGGCCGCGTGCAGCCGGAACCACAACAGATGCGAAGGAGCCGCTTTCATTAAAAAACCAGAGCGTTCCCCATCCCAGCGCCGTCCCGAAACTCCATCTCCTACCTAGGGAGGCCGGCGGCTGTGCGCCCGAGGCCAGGCAGGTGGCTCAGGGACCCGCGGGCACCAGCGGTCGGCAGCTGCTCTCCGCCGGGCTCTGCGTCTAAACCGCAGTGTGGGACTGAGCCCTGCCCCACAGGCCCTCGTGGCCTTGTCCCGGGAACAGAACAGTGACGGCTGGGGCCGAGGCGGCCTCGCAGTCCCCAGCCTGGAGCCCTGCCCCTGCCTGACGGGCACAGAACAGAGGGGACGCAGCTGGACAGACGCGCGGCCAGGGCTGGGGCCGGAGCTCGAGGAAGACACATCATAAAGACGTGTGTCCAGCCCCGGGAGCCGCCTGGCCGCTCTGCAGACTCTGGGGTTCTGGGTCCCGAGCCCCATCTGCAGCAGGCCCGGGAGTGACGGGGGCTCCGCGCTTCCGCACAGCAGCTGCGCCGCCACATCCTCCTCCGCCGCGCCCCTGGGGACCGTCCCCAGCGGGGTGAAAATCCTGAATGGGTAAGCCAGCAAAGGTTTCCACTGCTCTGTGCAACCGAAGAGTTTCTAGCTAACTCACAGGACTACTTGACTTCCTGCACTTTTTTTTTTCCTTCCTGAGTTCAAATCAAACCTCACCAGTGCAGTCAGACTGTGTGAGGCACATTCCCAGTGCCGTGGTCAGGGCCCCCCACACCAGCGCGTGGGAGTGGCCAGCGGCCACCATGCTCCGAGCAAGCCGGGCCCCAAACACTTGCTAGCGTAGAGACATTCGGCGGGGTCCTTCCTCGTGCACAGCTGCGGCTTTGAAGCTCACAGCATCCTCCTCGAGCCGCCGTGAACCTTGGGGGCTGTGGTGCAGCTGCGCACGGGCCCCAGCTACCCAGGACGGCGAAGGAGGCGCGAGAGAAGAAAGAGCCTCTGCTCACAGAGACGCACGCAGAGCAAGGCCAGTGAGTTCGCCAGCCCGGGTCTCCTGGGCCTGCTCCTGGGCCCGCTCCTGGGCCCGTCTGCCTCTCCCCCGAGCGCAGTTGGCCGCCCTGTCTGTCACCGCGAGGGCCCGGACTCCCTGCGGTGTGCACGGCAAGAGAGACTCGCAGAAGCCAGTGCCGGCTTTCGGGAACGCCTGAACCAGAGCCCTGACTCCACGGATACCAAGATCCACGCCTCTTACAGAGCGCCAGCCTGCAAGCCCCCTCCCACGATGTGGCGAGCTCTGAGACCCAGAGGCCAGCAGAGGTGGTCAGCGGGCCTTCCCTGGGCTCCCCACTCCTCTCCGCTCCTCACCACCAGCACCTGCTTGACCCCAGTGCAGACTGCGTGGCCCGGGGATGGCTCTGTGGCCTCCACGGAGGCCCCGCCCCACATGTCGTCTTCACCACAGTCCCATCGGGCAGCCTCTTCCTGCGCCCCACCTCTACAGGAAGGCTTTGTCGAGGGAATATCTGCTTTGGGCACCACAGATGAACCTATGCAGACTTGGGCTGCTTGAGCCACAACGCCAGCCAAATGCTGGCAGTGCAGAGCACACAGGTGGTTCCTATTTTCACTTTAAATAAGTTCTGTCATGAAGCAAGTTTAGGACCCAGCAATTCCACTTCTGGGTATGGACCGCACAGAAACTAAACCAGTGTGTCTGCGGTATCTGCACTAGGCCCTGTCATCCAGCTAGTGAGTCACCTAAATATCCACCCACTGATAAAGAAAACACAGCGTACACACAACAGAATACCACTGCACTTTAAGAAAGCACATCCTGTCATTTGCGACAATACAGACAGACTGGGAGGACCTTATTTTCAGTAGAAAATGCCAGGGGGCAAAAGACAAATCCCGAATGACCTCAGTTTTCTGGGGTGTTTCAATTAGAAAGCCTTCGCTGTATCTCTGAATCCAAAGGGCTGAATTCACATAGGCAGAAGGTAGACTGGTGGTCACCAGAGTCTGGGACAAGAGGACTGGGGAGACGGAGGTCAAAGCTTTCAGACTTTGGGTTAGGAGGGATAAATTCCACACGCCTAGCGTACATCGTTAAGGCCACAGTTAACAGCGAACTCGCCACTGCCATGAGTCCGCCTATTTTCAAGCGCATGGTGTTCTCTGCACCTGAGAACTGCTTGGAGAGCAGGTTTTCAGTAGTGGTCTCACCACAGAAAATGATCGCATGTGCGTAATGCATGCTGATGAGCTGGGCTCATCTGTTTTGTGATGTATAAATGCTGCAAAAAAACACACTGTCCCCGTGTTCAGAGAAAGAGAAAAACCTGAGACACAGGGTGCTCAGGATGGGGTGCCCGTGAGAGGACGGGGGAGGGTAAGGAAGGGACAGAGCTGGCAGGAGGGTGGCAGCCTCCTCCTCCCCCGGTGGCTGAGGGACACTGGAGGAAGCCCCGCCACAGCGCAGCCAGTGATTTCAGGGACGCCAGACCAAGGCTAATTGAACCATCTTGAAATCAAAAGCAGAACACAGTGCACCGATTCTGGAAAACACGATGCAAAGCATTCCAAGGACTGAGGCCAGGTGCAGCCGCCTCATCATTTCCCCTTCACTGATCGATTCAGGACCTGGCTGCAGGGCGGCGTCTGCCTGGGGTGATGCAACTCACAACCAACGTTAGCCATGTGCTTACAACCTCCACAGGTTTTTAGGAACCCGAAAAGAGCTGAGGTCTCAGCAGATAAGCCGATGAGATCTTTGCCAATACAACAGAAAGAAGCCAAAGGGTGGCTGTCAAAGACCAAAACGTGGAGCACCAAGCCGGGCCGTGGTCTGCCTGGGTTATTTCACCTGGACTCTAGGCCTCTGCGGGGGTAGGAGGGGACCTGCAACACACACCATTGCCGCCTCCCCCCGGATGGTGAGCGGTACCTGACAGAAACTGCTGCGTGTCGAAGAGCTTGCACGTCTGGTCCCTCTCCAGCTTGTTGGGCCGGTCACTGCACAGTGCCAGGGGCCCGTCCCAGTAGATCCTGCTCTGGCACAGTCTCTTGGCATAGAGCCCGTCCGGGGCCATCCACAGAACCACGCCCCTCTCCAGGTGGCTCAGCAGCTTCTCGATGTTCTTCCTCTGTCCGTTGTCCTCTGGGTAGGGGAACAGGACCGGGTCCAGGTTGCTGGCGTCGTAGGTGTGTCCATGGGAGATCCGGCAGCCTTCAGGGCTGGACGTGGTCACCTCCTTCACCAGGATTTCCCGGTAGTACAAGCAGATGTGCAGCCGGCAGTCTGCAAACACAGAGCTCTGCAGTCAGTGCTGACGGCCCAGGGTGCCCCCCATAGCGCCCCGAGACTGCCCAGAACAAAGCACTGCGGGCGATTCTGGCTCCCCGAGGGGCTCCGGGAGCAGAGGAGCAGCTGCCGGGCCCCAGGAGTTTGGGAGACGCTGTGGGCTCTCATTTTCTCCCAGAGAGCCTTGCTCTTGGCACACTGGCTCAGAGAAGCCAGCAGTCCTAGTGATGTGGTCATAGGTGCTTTCGGGTTTTTTCTTTTTTTTTTGAGAATGGGGGAAGTATATATTTCATTAATTTTCTGCAAGGTATGTTTAAGTTAAATTAAGAGAGCCCCTCTGTTAAGGATTTAAGTGGTCACTTTGGGGATGTTGATGAGAGCAGTGACGATACTTACACCTGAAGTAAGATGTCACTGAACAAAAATTCATCTTGAAGCAAAATCTTTTGATTTGGGAAAGGGTGAACTCAAAGTTTAATTTCTACTAGCAAAAACATATACACGGGTGTTTCAGAAGAAAAGCAAAGCACAGTATGTGCACACACCCAAAACTTCCCTGAAGAATCAACGTAACATCAATCAGATAGGTAGATAGGATGATAGATAACAGATGACAGCTAGACAATGTATGGATAGATAGACAGATGACAGAAAGCAAGCAAGCAAGCTAAGTCCTTAACTATAAATGGTAATTTCCAGATGGCAGAATATAATGTTTTTCTTTTTATCCCCCTTTCATTTTTCTGATTTTTAAATTAGTTTTCTACAATAGGTATGTTCTGCTTTTATCATAAAATTAATTCTAGGGGAAGCAAAGGAATTAAGGCTGGGGCGTAATTCATGGTGCAGCATTCGCCTGGGATCTGCGAGCACCTCGATTCCAAGGCCGGCCCAGAAGGCGAGGGGTCCACAGGCGCAGAGCTGCAAGGCCTCCGCTCGTGTGATGCCTGCTCAGGTCTCCCTACGGCTTGAAGAACTCTAAAACTGGGCTTCCTACAATTTTTAAAAAGATTAACTTACTTATAAAAAGTTTACTGATTTCAGCAACCTCTTTAGAATCCCACCACAGGCTGAAAGAAGTACGCGAAGCTGGCAAGGGGCTCCCCGACAGACGGAAGCCCGGAGCCCGGCCTGTGAAAGGGGACATCGCCAGGGCTGGGAATCGCAGCCTTCGGATAGATGCACCCACAGTTCATAATTAATCTGCATTATGCACAGCAAACAAAAAAGAAAGCCACAAAACCCTCTTACTCCTCAGGGCAGGTTTTGCGATTGAACCCACACCACTGCCTCTTCCATTTCTGCCACTGCAAGCCCGAGTCAGATGCACGCCCTGCGTGAGTGGGTGTCGGCCAGCAGAGGTGACACTCGGGGCAGGTTTCATTTCATTTCATGTCGTCAGAAATCACGAGGTCGCAGAGATATAAATAGCTGTTTATTTCCTATTCTTCAGGCACCCACACAAGTCTTAGGTGCTCAAGAAAGGGTTTGAAAGTTTCTAAAAACAAACGTAAGCCCTGCGGCTCGGAAGCGCCTCCCCCACCCTCGGACTCCTGAGTTACGGGTGAGCGGCGGCACCGAGCTCAAGGGGACCCAGGAGGTCAACTGCGGCCCCTGCTGAGCAGAAAGGGCCCACGCTCATCTCCCTGACACCTTCAGAATTTAGCTCATGTTTTCTGCCAATGACTTTTAAAGAGGTTGGGGCAGGGTGACAATTCCAAAGCCTAAGCTATTGATTTTTACTATAAATTCAAATTCCATTTAAAAACAATGCAAAAACATTACTTAAAGACTAAATTGTCTTGGAGGACGTATGCTAGTTAGCCAGGAAGTGCCTTCCTGCAAACGGATCAGTCAGGATTCTATCAGAAGTGGGGTGTGTAGATCAGACTGAACCCCGGAATCTGTGCTTGTCTGCCAGCTGGCGGGAGCGGGGAAGACTGAAGTGTAAGCTCCGACCGGGCCAGAGGCAGTGTCCTCGGGCAGTCAAGGGCGGGTGTGCGGCTGGCCCGGGAAGGGCAGACAGCGCTTCAGAGTGGAAGTTCTTATCATTTCCTAATTGTTCTGCATGAGAGACTGCTGGCCGCGGGGACCCTGGGTGCAGGAGACTGGGGTGTCTGCTCAGTGGCTCAGGTGGGCATCAGTGGGGAGGATAAAATGCCTCCATCCAACCTGCGCTTGGAAGTGTTATGGGGCGCAAGCCGGCCACTCCCGAAGAAGCTTCCGAACAGTGCCTCGCTGCTCCGCGTGCTGACCGCACAGCCCGGGCAGTGGGACCCAGAGGGCTCAAAGCCCGGTCTCCGACCCCACCCACACTACCCAAAGGCCAGAGGAGCCCACGTGGAGGCCGGCCTCCCGCGGGCTTCCAGAACGAGCGTTGCACTCACCTGAGAGCGCTAAGGCTTCGGCAGACCTTATGCTTGGCTCTATGGGGATTCCGGGAGCCTGGGACTCAGGTGGGGCACAAGCATAAAAGGTTCCTGTCACCTGGCAACCTGCATTTGCAAATAAAAGTCAGAAGGGGTCTAAAGAGGGCCTGACTGTGCAGTGCACTGAGCCTGCGCGGACAGGGCCGGGCCGGTCACCTTCCAGCCTGGGCCCAGCAGGCAAAGACAAACTGAAATCCAGTGGGAAAAACCAAGGCTGAGGGGCAGGAGGCCACTGCACGGCACTGGGAGGAAGCGACTTTCTCCGTAACTTGTAAGTAGGGAAACTGAGGCTCATCGAGAGACCAG
Organism: Dasyprocta punctata; assembly: GCA_004363535.1. NCBI lineage: Eukaryota > Metazoa > Chordata > Mammalia > Rodentia > Dasyproctidae > Dasyprocta > Dasyprocta punctata. Next base: position 153,711 of record RJWM01001144.1, read on the forward strand.
CAGATCGGCTCTGTTCACACAGCGAACTCCTAGCAGGGCCCTGAGCTCAGGCTGGTGTGACCCTGACACAAAGCGCCGATCAACCACTCGCACGGTGTGCAGGCCGTGTGTGTTTTGCCTGGTTCCTCTGGGTTCTGGAGAAATCGGAGCAGGGTCTCAGGCAGCACAGTGGCCATGAGCCGAGAAAGAACAGGCCCACAGCCTAACTGTGCGGACCCCGCTTAGCGTGTCCCGTGGCGGAAACGGGCCTCTGCACGCCATCTCGACACACAGCTCAAAGCACCGCCTGCTCGCTACTCTCATCCACTGACTACAGCCAGCACTCGGGAAGCAGACCTGGGTTCCAGACACGGTAGCTGCTTCCTGCAAGTCACTCTTGAAAAACCCGTGAAACAGAACTCTGAACGTTTCTGTTTAACATACTACGCAGTGCAAACACTGAATAGTGAGAAGCCTCTTCAATGCCAGAGGGCAAGAATGCCTTGAGCAGGACCGGAAACGGCCTCATGATGAGGGAGTGGACACTCCCAGAGCACACCAGGAGGTCAGGGCGCTGACATCGCAGGCCCTCTACCGAAGCAACGGATTCCGAAGTCCTAAAAGTGTGCATTCGCTGCATTGAACAGCTTGGAAAATTTCTTTGCACTTAGATCTGCTATGTGGTCTCATCGGGTGTCTGGGGTCCCCCATGGGCAGCAGGCCACATCTAACTAACCCCCCCGAATAAGTGAGTCTGGAGGACCCAGTACTAGTCAGGCTCCGGTGGAAATTCTTTCTTTCTTTCTTTCTTTTTGGTGTTTATCCACCAAGAACAGTCAGGATGGACACACCACTGTTCCGGGGATGGACATGACCTCAGGAATGGCCTGGTGTCCCCGTGGAGGGAGGAGGGCACAGCTGGCCTGCGCCCCTTGGAAGGGCGGGTGGATAGAAATAGACTCCTGAGATTGGGGCCTCCGTCAGCACTAAGGGAAAATCCAGGAGGGAAGACTGCCAACATGGATCCCATTTTGCTTACGATGACAAAAAAGATTATTCGGCCAGGGTGAAAAGTGCTACCACATTACACTTAAACAACGTATCCACAAGCGGAAGGCCGGGCTCGGGATCTGGAGGTCTGGAACTGAGCCCAGCCCCGCACCGTCACTGGGTGACCAGGCTCATTACTGCCTTCAGGGAACTTCCAGGAACTCTTCTATTTTTTTAAAGGACAACTTTAGCTCCCGGGAATGATCTCTGGATATTTAATTAAGGACCCACACAAGGCAGGGCTGCACAGATCCCCAGTCAGTCTGGCTCTGAGGACTTAGCACCTGACCGCACCCAGCTGTCTCCTCGTCACTGTGCACAGGGTCTTTGTAGGCACCCACGGAGGGGAGGCCTGCGGTGCTGCCCAGGCGACCACGCGGGAACCCCCAACCTGCGTCCCCGTCCCCTCCCCTGCCCCGGCCCCGGTGCGCCCCTTACCATTCTCACAAGCCGGGCCTTGCCAGTGGTGGCTGCGGGGACCGAACGGCACAGGACACTGGTACGGGATTTCCGAGTGCGGCTGGTCGGGGACGTAGTCCCTCCAGCTGCGATCGTGGGGCGGCATCATGTAGTTATGGACCTGCTGAAGGGGCACAGGAGGGGCTGAGGTGGACAGCATCGGTGGGGAAGCGGGGTACTTCCACATCCTCCCAGACACCTCTGGGAACCCCTTCTCAGTTGGCTGGCGGCCAAATCATTTTATCATTGAAAGAAGAGTGGAGCGGACCCTTGGTCAGGCCGGGAGGCCGAGCCGCAGAGGACGGCCTCACAATGAGGACCCTGTGGGGCAGCACTGGCTGGTGAGCGGCGGCATCATATGGCCAAGCACGGCACCAGAAAGAACGCAGGGCACTCTGCCTGCTCTCCCTCACACAGCGAGCCCCACAGAGCCGCCATTCACACCAGGAAAGCCTGCAGCCATCCGCCGCCCTGTGGTCTCACATGACAGAGCTCTGCTTCCCAAATCACCCACTGCTGCCAGAGCTCTGGTTCCCAGAGGATCTGAAGAAGCGGAAGAACCACGTTCCAGCAGCAGCACACAGCCATCGCCCCTGGGTGTCAGGGCCAGTGGCAGCGCCAGGGAAGTCTGACCACAGTGACTAGGGTCTGTGTTTGGCTGCTGGACACATCGCCCACGAGTGTCCAGTCCTCTGTGGTGTGTGGGTGTCCCCACTCCCTGGCCCGGCCCTCCAGAACCTACCGCCCTTCTCGTACCTGGGCAGGGAGGGAGGTGTACGGTGCTGTCATGGAGTAGGGGTGGCCGATGGCCATCTGCGGGTCCTCCAGGGTGAGCTGCTTGGCTCCTGTGTGTTTGGGGAAGAGGGAAATGGCACAGAGTGAAAAAAGGAACTGACTTAATGTGAAATCTTGGAAAAATACCTGAGGGCATAATTCTTAGAATGCATAACACGATGTTGACAAATAAGGCGTCTTCTAGCAGCTCCCTCAGGCAGCCATCCACCCACAGCATTAAAAAGATGCCCACAAGGCCTGACTCGTGTGACAGGTTAAGAAGTTAACGAAACGCAGTGTGCGGATGTGCTCTGGGCCGGCAAGGTGCAGCACTATTTATCTAAAACACAGATTCCTGAACTCTGACTGGGACACCCTGGTCCCACTCTTGGAAGGAGAGGACCAAAGATCTGGACTGTAACAAGCACCGCTACACTCTGAAAAGTTGGCATTTTTATTATTACAAGTAGTAGCATTTTGTGGGTGTGGAGTATGCTTCCCCTTCTAGAAAATAGTTACTAAGAGCTATTAGCCAAGCAAAGCGTTAATGAGTTTTCTTTTGGAAATTTAGCTCATGCTGTAACAGGAGACACAGCCCCCCATACACACACACATACACATGTGCACACGGAGGCCTAGACTCCATGAAAAGATCCGACACCAATATCACAGTATTTTCAATTTAGAAACCATAGAACTTGGGCAAAGACCCTGCTGGGCTATACAAAAGCAAAAATAGAAAGTGACTGTCAGAAGGAAATGAAGGCCCTGTAAGCACGGCTGCCCTGTCCTGTGCCCCAGGCTCAGGGAAGCCCCTACCTTTTTTGGCCCCCTCTGGGACAATCCTGTACACTTTGTACGGGTCCGAGATGTCCAGCTGGCTGCGCTCCACCAGCTCCTCGAAGTCATTGCTCTTGTTCAGAGCACATCGCAAGCGCGTCTTCCAGGTTGGAGGGTCTGGCTTATCGATGCCCTCTCGGAACTTTCCTTTAAACAGTGCCCACGCCTGGGGGGAAAGAGTGGGGCGAAGGGAAGGTCAGAGCACGCGTCTTTTCAAACTCAGTCTGGGAACTGTTTGTAAGAGGAAGCACGGTGCTTCCGATTTATACCATGGTTCAAAACATGGCACAGAAAGACATCAGGTGTCACCCAGGTAAAGTGATTCTCCAGGACTTCTGATGGCCCGGCGGGAGAGCGTGGCTTGTGCGTTTTCTGGGTGTTTATGAAAGATGGAGTGGGCCATGGAGGCCCTGGAATGGGCTCTGCTCACCCAGACTGAGGCTAGCAAGGGGGAGGTCCCTGCAGAGCAAGTGTGGGGGCCACACATGCGAGGCAGGGACAGCAAATTCCCAGAGGAAGTCCCCGACCGGCCACGCAGGTGGGGCCATGGGCCTCACAGCTCCCTGGGGAGGCTGCTCCAGCGCGCACACACAGGAGGGCATAGGAGACAGAAAAGGAGGGAGGGAGAGACAGAGAGAGCCAGAGACAGACAGACAGACAGAGACAGAGAGAGACAAAGAGAGAGGCAGAGAGAAACAGAGACAGATAGAGGGACAGAGAGAAAGACAAAGAGAGAGACAGAGAGAGACAAAGAGAGAGAGGCAGAGAGAGACAGAGAGAGAGAGAGACAGAGACAGAGAGAGACAGAGAGAGGCAGAGAGAGACAGAGAGAGAGACAGACAGAAAGACAGAGACAGAACAAGAGAGAGACAGAGACAGAACAAGAGAGAGACAGAGACAGACAGAGACAGAGACAGAGAGAGAGACAGAGAGACAGACAGAGAGAGACAAAGAGAGACAAAGACAGACAGAGACAGACAGAGACAGAGGGAGAGATAGAGAGAGACAGCAAGAGAGAGACAGAGAGAGAGACAGAGACAGAGAGACAGAGAGAGATTGAGAGAGAGAGAAACACAGACAGAGGTAGCCAAAGAGTGCCAGAACCAGGGGGCAGAAAGAACCAAAGCGAAAGACCCGGGACAGAAACTCCCCCAGAGGAAATGAGGCAAACATCCAGAAAAAAAAAACAGAGACATCTAAGCGTGAGGCAAAGGCCTGTCCTGGGATGCAGGGCCAGGGTCCCGGACGCGGGTGGAAACAGAAACCCACGCCGACTCCCCCGGCCGCCCTCCGCGGACCGCCCGCGTCCGGGGTCGCCTGACCGATCGCGGGACTCCCTTGCCCCAGCCTCGGCGTCGGAGCGGTTTGGGCCGGTGCAGTGGCTGAGAGCTGGGACCCCTGCCCTCGTCCCGCCGTGCCCGCCTGAGCTCCTTCCCCGGGCTCCCCCGACCCGCCCGCCCGCCGTGGCCCGCGCCGGCGACCTTGAAGAGGGCGGCGTCCTCCTCGCGGTTGTAGTCCTGCTTGCCCGCGTGCTTCCACGGGATGCGGAAGATGCTCTTCTCCTCGTTCTCCCACACCAGCCCCGGGTACTTGCCGCTGTCGATCTGGTCGATCAGCCACTGGCGGAGTTTCCCGTTGCCGCAGCTCACCGCGCTCATGCCGAAGTCCGCGCCGCGCCCGCCGCCCTCCAGGTTCATGCCGAGCCGCGCGCAGCCGGATCCGCTCCACCACGCGCTGCGGGGTGGGGGACTTGAGCCCGGGCAGGGACGGTGGTCCCGCCGCTCCGGAGCCGCCTCCGCGGGCCCCGCCACCCGGCCGTGCCCCTCGCCGGGGCTCCGCGCACTCGCGGCCCAGAGCGCCCAGTTTCCCGCGCGCCCGGGGCGCACACTGGCAGGTGGTTCCCGCTCCCTCCGCCCCCTCCCCAGCTGTCTCCATCCCGTTTCCTCTTGGTCTCAGTTTCCCTCTTCTCCGCCCAGGCCCAACACTCCCCCGCGGCCGGGCGCACGCAGGACCCCGCACGTGGACTCGCGCCGTCCGGGAGCCGGGAGCGCAGCGCGTCTCCTCTCCCGCTCCGCCTTCTCCTCCAGCGCCCTCGCTCTGCCCCCAGGAGCCCGCACCTGCCCAGCCAGCGAGGATTAAAGGGCCCTTCCGAGCAGCGACAAGTGGCGGGGACCGGGTCACCAGCAGGAGGGCGCGCGGCAGTGCGCAGTGCCCCGGGGCGCCGGGTCAGGGAGGAAGCTGAGGCGGGAGAGTGCGATGCCAGCTCCGGCGCAGCCCGAGGAAGCCGCGGCCACGCGCGGGACTCTGCGCGCCCACAATCGGGCCGGCCCGGGCCCGGGCCGGGCGCTGTGCGCCGAGGCGTCGGGTCCCGTTGGGGCCACCCCGGGCCGGGACAGGCGGGTGCGCGCGTCGCATGCAGGGGAACCAGGGGTTTGGCGGGGACGCGCCAGGTGCCTCCCCGGGCCTTGCGGGGGCTCCCGGCGACCCCGACCCGGCGACCCCGACCGCTCCGAGTGCGTCCCTGCTGCTGCCCTGCGCGGCCGGGACCCCGGCCCTGCCCGACCTCCGTGGCTGCCTGTCCCCCCGCGTCCTGCCCGACTCCACGCCTTACCTCGCCTGGACTGGGGCTCGGGGCGCTGTATCGACCCGAGGTCAAGGGCAGAAACAGCGCGAGGTGAGAAAGAGGAACTTTATATCCCAGCCGCTTGGGGCGGGGCGCGGCGGGGCGGGGCGGCTCCGCCTGCCCCGGGGCGGGAACCTCGCGCCTCTGCCGGGTGGGGAGCCGGGAACCCCACCACCCGGAGACCCCGTGGCCTGGCGCCCCCGCCCGAGAGCGCGCTGCGACCCCGGACCTGCGCGAGGCGCTGCGTGCGCCAAGGGCGAGGCGCGGCGCGGAGACCTGAGACGGCCGGGCGGGAAGTGGGGCCCCTGGTAGTGGAAATCCGGCCCGCGGGGGACTTGGCGCGCTGGGCTGCCCGGGACCCCAGGGTCGTCCCTGGGGAGCCGGTCAGGGGCGGGGCGCCCATGGCGCTGTCGCCAGCGAGAGGGAGCCCTTCCTCTCCGCGCGTGGCCGGCATCGCACTCGCTGAAAGAAAACAGGACGTGTCCCGCACCCCTTCGGTTACAAACTATGGTCCCAACGCTGTGCTCCATTAGACGGATGGATGGGGGCGACTCGGACGATGCAGGGACCCCGAGTTTCAAGGGCGGCCACGCGAGAGAGATGGGGGGGGCAAAGAGTCGCTTCGGAACCGGCATCGTTAATCTGTGTCTTGTGGGATGCAGTTTCTTAGCGGGCATAGATGTCCAAAGTAGAAATAATACTTAGGCAGCCCCCAGATTGACTTAATTTCCCAAGCTGTCTTTAATCTCCAGAATGAACCCCCTGACCTCTCCCCTGGTTGCCGTAGAGGTGCCCAGCCTGGCGTGTTTATTTATTTAGCATTTTCAGGTAAACCCTCCGATCCGAGTTTCTATATGATTTCTGATCACCACCGTGCGGGGTCAACTTGCAACTTTTGAACAGCTTTTGATTTCACTTATTTCTCAGTTCATCTTTTAATTTTCTATATTGGAGGAACAAACTTGAGTTCAGGTCAGAGCAAAGCAGGCAGAGACCTACCGATCAGTGGGCTTTCCCTAAAACTAACGGACTTTCTCAGAAAGTAACAGGATGCTGTATTTTTCTTTCACCCAAGTAAGTTTTCCATGAGTCTCTGTAATAAACAACAGGGTTTCGTTCAAAGAAAAATCTGGCCACAACCTGTTTTTTCCCTTTCTTCTCTGTTCACGGATTCATTCATTCAGCATGTATTTCTGGGCACCTCCTGCTTGGGCAGCGCTGGCAAGGAAGCCCACGGGTGGACGGGGCAGAGGTGTCCCTTTGCGAGCACCAGTTCTTTGTTTCCAAATGCGCACAAATGAAAGGAGCAGAAGACTGCGAGGACCAAAGTGACAGGCAAGAGCTTTCACACCTTCGTGCAGGTGTCCTCTGCACTGGGTTTAGTGAGTTTCAAAATTTTCCTCACCCATACACCCCCTGTTTAGAAGTTCAAAACAACAGTCATTGCATGATTTTTTTTTAAATTTCCACAGCTACCCTGTTCGAAGAAGAGACTGCTGACCTCGAACGCCATCTTCTGGTTTGCTTGTCTGTCATCTGCTTCCACTAGAAGCATTTTTTTTTTTTTTTTGATGAAATGAATGCAAAGAATGAACTGAGTCACCAAAACTCTCGAGGTGCCCGATATCCGGAAGGGGGTGACAGGTGGGTGCTGCCAATTGCTGACTGAAGAACTGTTCCATCCATAGCTAGGGTTCAAACAAACAAGCGTACAACAGTTTTGGAACTTCCTCTTCTTCTCCCCCCTTCCTGAGCTTGAGAAAACCATGTTTCTGTAAGAGTAGACACTTATCTTCAAATGTGACCACTTACTGAAAAACGAAAATGGAAAATCAGTGAATTCAGCATCTACCTCAAACAAAAGCCAGTCTTCGTCCGTGCTCTGTGACGAGACGCTTCCAGTGACTTCCAGGTGAGGCGCCCTGATCTGAATGCAGAGTTTAAATTTTCAGTTCACGCTTATCATAAAGAGACTGTAAGAAAAGCTAAATGTACCTAAATTCAGCATTTGAAAGATCAGCCTTTTGCAATTATATATCATGCATTCACATGCAAGCTGAGTGTTTTGTCTAAAACCCATATTAGAAACACCAAAAATAAGTGATCGGGCTGGGACGGAGCTCCGTGGAGAGCGCTGGTCCAGCCATGCAAGGCCCTTGGGCACCTCTGGGCACTATTTCCTCGAGAACTCATTCTTTAAAAGGGAGGAGGACTACAGTTTGTTAAAACCAATGCAGTTTTATCCTTGAGAAGTTTGGTCTCACCACTTTAGTTGTAAAACTCCTGACAATGTTCTATAGTTTGGATGCGGCGTCCTCGGGCTGCCTCCCCTGTGCGGCTTGGACTGGGGGCATCGGGGCCCCTTGTGCCGCTGACCAGAGCTCGCTGGACCACAGAAGGTGCTGCCGAGTGACTCAGCGCTCCGGCCGGGGCTCGGCGGGGCCAGTGCGGGCCCGGAGGGGTGGTTGTCGCAGGGGCAGCAGTGTGAGTGACGGCCAGCACGATGCCTGGTGAGTGCCTGCTGTTCCAGGACCCGGCTGGGGCCACTCAGGTCGCAGCTCAATGCTTGGAGAAGGTCGTGGACGCTGTCCTGTTGGAGACACTGTCAGCCACACCTCGCTGGTGGGGAGGGCAGCGAGGATCCGGCCCGACTGTTCCGGGGAGGAAAGAGGACCGAGAGTCCGCGGAGGCCCAAGAACACAGTTCCACGCAGTGGTCCCTCTCCACGTACTGGTCCCCTGGAGCTGGCCGTCGCTGTCCTGCGTGGGGTTTCTCTCCCGGCCTGGCGCTCACAGGGAAGTCCGCATGGCGAAGGCCCCTTACATGTGTGGGGGAAGCTAGCAGCAGGCGACCACTGCTAAATGCTTTTCTTCTTTCTGTTCTCGAAGTCATTCGTGACTTCACAGGGGCCTTTTGGTTTATGATAAATTCGGAGTTGGAAAATCTGTATTACTTTTAAAGCCACTGACCTAACCGCTGGTCTGCCTTTCATCCGCCAAAGTCAAAGGCCCTGGGCAAAGCTCTTCTTCCTCTGTTTACAAACAGTCGCCGTTCCCTGCGTCTGCTGCGGCTGCCTTTCTAAGAAGTCTCTGTGCAGCGCTGCCCTCCATGACCTGCCATGCTGCTGCACAGCAGTGACGTGGTTTTGAAGGGACCCCTGGACCCTGCCAGCTCCCCTGCCCCAGCCAGCAGGAGTGGTTTGTGATCACGCTGGGCAGTTTTCAGAACACTGGAACCTAGGTGAAAAGCGAATACTCAGCTGGGCGTGGTGGTGCACGCCTTTAATCCCAGCACTCGGGAGGCTGAGGTAGGAGGAGCGTTGTGAGTTCGAGGCTGGCTTGGGCCACAACTCGAGCACAAGGCCGACCTCAGGTACATAGTGCGACCCTGCCTCAAAAAACCAGGGCCGGGAGTTTGGCTCAGTGGCTTAAATGCCTGCCCTGGCAGGTGCGAGGTTGTGAGTTCGATCCCCGGTGCCACGAAAAAAAAAAAAAAAATAGCGAATACTCATTGGCAGTAGTGCACCGTGCTGAGCTGATCCGGACTCCAACTCTTGTGTCAGCTGTGTCTTGTCAACAGTAGCATGGCTTGTCACTCACAAGGTGTCACTCCCGGGGCCATGGCACTTGGGAGGTAGAGTGTATATTTCAGGAAAGGACACATCATGCTGTGGCAGCAAGATGGCTCTGAGACAGTGCGAGTGTGTGTGCATGCATGTGTGTGTGTGTGTGTGTGCATACATGTGTGTGCGTGTGCACGTGTGTGCATGCGTGCGTGCGCGCGCGTGTGTGTTCCACGCCTGCCTGAGCTCTTCCTCAGGCTCTAGGCTGAGAGCAGAGTGAACGTGGAACACCCCTGGTCTCTTGGTGGAAAGGACCCAGCGGGACCGTGCACTGCTCCCGAGTTGGTGCTTGGCAGTGCGTTGTCTCATCACAGCCCGTCTTCCCCTGTAGCCAGGTGAGAGCCACAGCAAAGGAGGACGTGTCTGGCTGTAGCACAGGTGCGGCAGGAACAGCCGCTGTGGCCAGCAGCCCCGGGCTCTCTGACAGGGCCAGGTGGACGGTTGACAAAGTAAAAGGAGGAAGAAGGCTCCGAGGGCTGGTGGTCACGCTGCGTAGGGGATCAAAGACGCCAGGCTCCGCAGCTGGGGGATGGTGGGAGCCAGAAGTCAGGAATGGATGCGGGGGGCAGACACGTAAGGTTTGAGATGCTGTGTCCATAACCATGCTGAATTATTCATCCAGCAGAAGTTTGGAAGCACAGAACTGTCTCCTAGGTGTTATTGACCCGAGACTCCTGAAAGTGCTACGCAGTTCACGCCAGTGAGCTCTGCGCATGGTGTACCTGTGGGGAGAAGCATGCTGGGACCCCGGCCCCCCCAGCCCCTCACAGAGGCAGCAGCAGATTCTGGGACAGAGTTTGAGTAGGTTGAGTGTGGCTTATCTCCATACTTGGGGCCAGAAGTGTCTCGGATCTGGGATTTTTTAAAAATTTGGAATATTTAGGTGCACAAAATGAAACATTTCAGGGTTGGGACACAAATCTAAACCTAAATCCATGTATGTTTCCTATGCGTCTTATACCCATAGTCTGAAGGTAACTTTATACATTATTTTAAATAATTTTGTGCATGAAACAAAGATTTGTGATATGTAATTTCTCACCTGTGGCATCGTGTCAGTGCTCCGGGAGTTTTGGGCTTAGAATGTTTGGACTAGGGGTGCTCACCACGTGATTTTGGCAGGTGCTCTTGGAATGGACACCTCTGAAGTCCAGGGTAGGAAGCAGGATTTGGCAGGGAGGGAAGTTGAGGCAGTGCTTCCCCAAGCAGACATCAGTGACTTCTGGAGCCTGGAGGAGCCTGTCCAAGCTGGGGAGAAGGGGCAGGGTCCCTCCGCCCGCAGGCTGACTGGCCCCTGGACGCGGGCCGGCGGGAGCACGGTGGTTGCACTCAGCGGGAGCCATCTCCACCGCGGCTGCCTGCCGAGCCCCTCCTCGAAGAGTCCCAGTCCCTGGGGAAATAAGCGGTGGCCCCCAGCTCCCGCCAAAGTGTGCATCTCACTCCGCTTCGACTTACATCCTTTTACAGCTCATGGGAGCACCTTCTCTGGGCCTGTTGCAGCCCTCTCTGCCCAGAGTAGCATTGCAAGTTTCAGCTAATAAAAGCGTGAAACTTCTAATTAAGTTTGGATTTCAAATAAACAGTGAATAACTTTTGTCAATACAAATATTTGGAACACAGTTATACTACAGAAACTATCCATTGCTTGTTTGAGGTTAAAATGCGTACCTGGTGCTGTTCCCCAGAAGGTCAGGCATTGGAAACTTCCTCCCCACATTAGAATGGGGCTTTCAGGAAGTCATTGGGGTTTGGTGAGGGGGTGAGGACAGGAGCTCTGTGATGGCGATAGAGGCTTTAAAGACCAGGAAGACAGCCCTGAGCTGGCACCTTACTCTGTCACCATGGGACGCTGCCACCACACTCTTCGTCGGCAAGAAGGCCTTGCCAGGTGCCACCACCGTACTCCGGGGCCCTCCAGCCTCCAGAACCACGAGCCTCTTATTCTGTATAAGTGACTGGCCTGGAAATACGGTCCTGGAGGAAACTCAGAAGGGGAGGTTGGTGCTGCCAGCTGCAGCCCCGGCCCCAACAGCTGGTCCTGGGCCCAGGTGACGCTGGCCGAGGGTCCTCACCGTCATCCTTTTCAGACTCTTCACCGCTCACCAGTGGCATGGTTCAGGCAGGGTCACAGTGTGTCCCCAGGGTTCATGGGCCAGAAGCTCAGATCTCAGTGTGACAGTGTCAGGGGTGGGACCGGTAAGAGTTGGAGCCCAGTGAGAAAGAACTAGGTCCCTGAAGGTGTCGCCCTGGAAGGGACTGGGTAGTTATCATCATGGGAGCCTGGAGTGGGTCATGAGAGAGTTGTTATAAAAGAACGAGACTGGCTGCTGCCTGGGTTCTGGCTTTCTGTCTTCTGCATGATCTCCCCTTTTGCATGTCTTGCTGCCAGTGCAATGCCATGAGCCACGCAGTCTCATGAGAGCCACCCCGATGTTGGGGCCCTGTTCTTAAATCTCTGAAATGGTGAGCTACATAAACTCCTTTTCCTTATGAAGCATCCAGCCACAGGGGTCTCGTGGTGGCAGTGGAAAGTGGACTAGAATAACCAGTGTCTCTCTGTGCTGGACCAGTGCAAGACCTAAGACTTCATTCTTGAGGGGCTTGAACCCCTGGTCACCAGGGCCTTCCTGGTCCAGAGGTTCTTTGTGCCCACTTAGCACGTCCATCAGTGCTGTACGAGGAAGAGCCAAGAGGGTTGCCTTGTCCTGGAACATTGTAAAACCCTGCAGCTCCGACGCCAGCATCCTGAGGGAGTCTACTCTCTCCCAAGAACCTCCCAGATGCTGGCCTGAGCTTTGAGGCCCGTGGGACCCTCTCTGGGTCTTCTGCTGGCCCGTGCCATCCAAGCCTGGGCATTTTCTGGGATTCTTGTGCCCTCTGATGGGAATCACAGAAGTTGTCTGATTTCAGATGAGAATCCCTGCTCTTTCTGACCTCACAGGGTGGGCCAGACACACATCGTCCCACTTACCACCAGGTCCCCACTGCAGCAACAGCCGAGTCCTTGTTCTTGACATTTGAAAGAGGTGTGGTGATGCATTTCACCCTGGTCCCCCGTGATCTTCACTGTAAGAGGTGGGGAAGTGACCCGACATTGTGATTCCATTTGAGAGATGACCATGTTGAGATCAGTGGGACCACTGCGAGCCTTGAGGATGCCCTGTACCCCGGGCCTGGGGCTGCTCTTCCAGTTTTCCTGGCGTTCCCGCCTAGGATGGTCCCCTCCATCTCCTCCACATGCTGCTCTTCCCTGACTCAGGTTGGGCCTTGGCCGGCCAGCCTGGTACTTGCCCCCTTGGCCCTCTCCCCTGACATGCTCCTCACAGCTCACAATGGCTGCGTCTTCACCGTCTGTCTCACCTCCACCCCCTTCCCCACGCACAGGACTGTCCACACACATGAGACGTGCCATGCGGCACCTCCTCCCCACCCTCCTCCTGTCAGTGGAGGAGTAAGGCAAAGGCTGGTCCTCATGACTGACAGGCACAGAGCGGTGTCACGATGGGGACACAGTTTTCAGGGACAGCACCAAAGGTGTGGGTTGTGACGTGCTGTGCTCATGAAGCCCGCTGGGCAGCGCCGAGTCACGGCAGCAGGGGTTCGAGGAGGACAGTGGGGAGCCCCCAGCGGCCGGCGGGCCTCACAACCCGGAAGGAAGTGAGATCTCCGCTGCGAAGCGCCCTTCAGGACCCCTCCTGCTGCACAGCACCACCCCGGGAAGGCGGGAGGGAGCGCACTTTGGATACACCTGTGGGCTCGGTGGTGTTTCTGTCTGCTGAACTGAGTTCTGTGCTTTTAATTGGTGTCATTCATTAAATAAATTAAAAAAATCCAACTGATACAGAAAATCCTAGGTTGACGCTGCGAACATTTTGGTTAAGCTTCCCAGATAGATACATTTGCTTTATCTTGAACAATCGGCCTGTCACTCTAGTCCTGACAGTGTGGTCAGCTTCATGAATTCTGGGTTGCACTCAGGCAGGTCCAATGAGAATGAACTGCGTGGAACTTTGGGGAAGCTTAAAATGTTTAAGTTTGCCAACCTGTGATTTATATGAGGAAGTTTTTATTTTACAAATTATATACCCTCCTCCATTTGATAACTTTTATTCTTTCCTGGCTTTAAAAAAATTGCATTTGTCATGTAAGGACCCTGATATATTCTTGATATATTATAACAATCTGAAATTATCAGCATTTTTTTTCCACAGAAATTTCCCCATCCCTTCAATATGCTTTCTTTTGAAAATCAAGTCTGAGTCGCATCAGTGAGGCGAGGTCCTGGGATGTGTCTGTCCTCCCGACAGGACAGACGGAGTGGGTGTTGCTGTTAGTCTACTGAACGGTTTCGGGATGAACCCTGTCCCCGGAACCACGACCCTCCCGTGCAGACCCAGGTAGCAGCAGTGCTGTTCTCCGCCCAAGTGCTGCGCCTGGTCCCTCCCGACCGGGCTGAAGGGGCCCAAGTGCTGCGCCTGGTCCCTCCCGACCGGGGTGAAGAGGCCCGAGTGCTGCGCCCGTCCCTCCCGACCCGGCCGAAGGCCGCCTGCAGCTTTGTCCTCAGGGCTCGGGCACGGTGGGGCTGGTGGCTTCAGGTGACGGTCGCAAATACAGACTCTCTCTTGCTGGCGGACTGAGAGAGACTTCCGATGGCGCCCCCGCGTTCCAGTGCCAGCCCAGGGGCCTTCACCTTGCCGGGGCCTGGGGACCCCCGACGTGACCAGGTCTCCAGGGAGCGTGAGCAGCTGCCCACTCTGGGGCTGGCGGGCGCTGTGGGTCCCATCTGCTTCTGCTCCTCTCTGCGCTGTCCTCCTCCAGTCCCTGGGAACGCGAACTCCTGCTCTGCCGTGGCTCCAGTTCCCTGCAGGCTCGGGCATTTGGTCAGTGAGGCAGAGACATCCTGAGGCAGGGTCTGAGGTTGGCAGCCCCACTCTGTGACCATTTCAATCTCAAATCACATCAGGGATCTGAATAAAGCCTGGCGTTCCGAGGTCTGTGATTTATCTCAGCTCAGGATAGTGAAGGCAGAGGCTGCTAAAGAAGACCTGAGCACTTGCCCATTGGAGCTGCGAACAGAGAAAGTTATCTGGCAGGGACGCAAAGCTGAAAGATCAGCACACAAGGGAAAGGGAAGGGGAGGAGCCGCGGGAAAGGGGAGGAGCTGAGGGGAAGGGGAGGAGCCATGAGGGAAAGGGGAGGAGCCATGGGGAAGGGGGAGGAGCCGCGGGGAAGGGG